>JAYESA010000014.1:157406218-157521218 GCA_036927795.1 Iris macrosiphon
ACAATGGTGACGAATATGGTCGCCAACAATCATTCTGCATCCGCCCCCGCAACCGTGCCAATAGTTGCTGAAGCCACCGGACCGCAGAATTCCCAGGGTACCTTACCCTCAGGCGAGAATGGGTCAATCGTGTCGATATCTAAATTTAAGAAGATGTGCCGTGCTACGTTTAAAGGCACCGAGGACCCATCCTTAGCGATGGACTGGCTGGTTGAGTTGGAGGACCACTTCGAAGCGCTGTGCCTAGACGAGACCAAGAAAGTGGCGTGTGCCCAGCTTCAGCTCCGACAAAATGCACATGATTGGTGGGATGTGCACAAGCAAGCTATTTTGAGTGAAGGTGGCACAACGGCTATCTCCTGGTCCGTGTTTCGCAAGGCCTTCGTGGAGGAATACCTTCCACCCGCCGTCCGTCGCGAAAAGGAAGACGAGTTTGCACTACTGAGGCAGGGAGACATGACGGTGCGTCAATACGCCTCAGAGTTCAACCGACTTGCAAAGTTTGCCAAGTCGCAGATCGCCGACGCTGAAAGTCGTACACGGAAGTTCGAGCTCGGACTACGACCTTCTATCTGTGCCCACGTCATAGCGACTCAATATCGTACCATACGGGAGTCCCTGAATCATGCACTGTCCCTTGAGTCGCAGTATCCTCCAGTTCGCACCGGCGCTGTGCAAAATAACAATCACAAGCGTCCTGCCAACACAGGAGGAAACAACGCGCAGAAGCGCCCCAACAACGGCGGTAAACAGGAAGCAAACCCGGGAAGGGGTAACGAAGCCGTCTGCCACCGATGCAATCGTACAGGACACATCGCACGGAACTGTCGGGTGTTCAATGGATCATGCTTTAAATACGGTCGTCAGGGCCACATGGCAGTGAACTGTCGTGCTAGCGGGCAAGAGCAGCAGCAGCAACAAAACCAAGAGCCTCAGCGTCAGGGGCAAACTCAACGAGCGAACGAAGCACCGCCAAACGCTCAGGGCCGAGTCTATGCTTTGACTCGGGACGAGGCACTTGCATTGAACACGACGGTGTCAGGTATATTACTTTTTAATAATGTACTTGCTCGAGTATTGTTTGATTCTGGTGCAACACATAGCTTTATTTCGGCAGATTATGCCGCCGAACACAAATTTCCTATGACACCGCTAGGCTTAAACCTAAGTGTTAGTACTCCTTCGGGCGTAGATTTATCGGCTCGCTTAGTCTGTCGTGAAGGTAACATTTGCATCGGGGGACGGAGATTGTCATTAGATGCGATAGTTCTAGACATAAGGGACTACGATCTTATTCTGGGAATGGATTGGCTCGGCGCTTGTTCAGCTACAATCGACTGTGCGAAAAAGGAAGTCGTGTTTCGTTTGCCCGACGAGATCGAGTTCCGCTTCACGTGCAGTCCTGAGTCGAAAGCGTCGAATACCTGCATGGTGATCTCAGCAATGTCTGCTCGACGGATGATTCACTCCGGCTGCGAAGGGTACTTAGCGTCCGTTCGAGACACTCGGCAAGATTGCGCAAACGTTGAGTCTATCCCCGTTGTGGCAGATTTTCCTGATGTGTTCCCCGACGAGTTGCCAGGCATGCCGCCCGATCGAGAGACAGAGTTCACTATAGACACGTTCCCAGAAACTCGACCAATTTCCAAGACGCCGTATCGAATGGCCCCGGCAGAATTGAAGGAGCTTAAAGTACAGTTGCAAGACTTGCTAGATCGAGGATACATTCGGCCTAGTGTATCTCCGTGGGGTGCGCCTGTACTATTCGTAAAGAAAAAGGATGGCTCGTTGCGGCTCTGCATCGACTATCGAGAATTGAATAAAGCAACCATTCGTAACCAGTATCCTCTTCCAAGAATAGACGATCTTTTTGATCAGTTGCAAGCTGCCACGGTATTCTCTAAAATCGACCTCCGTTCGGGCTATCACCAACTAAAGATCAAGCCAGACGATGTGCCAAAGTCAGCTTTTCGAACTCGCTATGGCCATTATGAGTTCCTGGTGATGCCGTTCGGACTAACCAATGCACCCGCTGCCTTTATGAGTTTAATGAACCTTGTGTTCCGGCCCTACCTCGATAAGTTTGTAGTAGTATTCATCGATGATATCTTGGTGTATTCGAAGAGTGAGGAAGAACATGCAGAGCACTTGCGGACCGTGCTACAAACTCTTCGGGACAACCAGCTATATGCTAAACTGAGTAAGTGTGAATTCTGGCTAAGTAGTGTATCTTTTCTCGGGCACATCATTTCTGCGGGAGGCATCTCAGTCGATCCGAAGAAGGTGGAGGCCATTGTCGAGTGGAAGCGACCTGCATCCGTTAGCGAGATTCGAAGCTTCCTCGGGCTAGCGGGCTACTACAGACGGTTCGTGAAGGATTTTTCCAAACTTGCACTACCTCTGACTCGCCTCACACAAAAGGGAGTCGCATTTGAGTGGTCCGCCGACTGCGAAGCTTCGTTTAAAGAGTTAAAGTATCGCCTCACCTCTGCCCCGTTACTTGCACTACCAGACGAGATCTCGGGATTCCAAATATTTAGCGACGCGTCCGGACAAGGTTTGGGGTGTGTACTTATGCAGCGAGATTGAGTGATAGCCTATGCCTCCAGGCAACTAAAGAAGCACGAGAAAAATTATCCTACACACGACCTGGAATTAGCGGCAATTGTCTTTGGCCTGAAATTGTGGCGACACTACCTTTATGGAGTGCCTTGCCGAATTTATACTGATCACAAGAGCTTAAAGTACCTATTCACCCAGACAGACCTCAACCTTCGTCAGCGCCGTTGGCTAGAATTGATAAAAGATTACGACTTGACGATAGACTACACGCCTGAAAAAGGGAACGTTGTAGCGGATGCTTTGAGTCGGATCTTCGTTGGATCTCTGTCAGTCGATCGCAGGTTACGAAGGGACTTAGAAGAAATGGGCATCGAACTCCGAATTCGATATCGTGGCGCGCGGGTCGCTCAAATGCGATTCGTACCCAACCTAATAGAGCGGGTCACATCTACTCAGAAAGATGACCCTTTCCTAAGGAAGATGCACGAGCAGATTCTAGCGGGGAAGGCGAAGGACTTTGCAGTAGATGAAAATGGAGCGTTGCGGGTGAAGGGAAGGCTATGCGTCTCCGATGATTCAGAACTTAGAAAGGAGATCCTTGCGGAAGCTCATTACGCAGCCTATATGATCCATCCCGGGAGCACGAAGATGTATAAGAACCTCCGAACGACCTTCTGGTGGCACGGCATGAAGAAAGATGTCGCACTCTTTGTGTCCCAATGTATAACTTGTCAAAGGGTGAAAGTAGAGCATCAGAGGCCGGGCGGGGAGATGCAAAATCTTGCTATCCCGGAATGGAAGTGGGAGCACATCTGCATGGATTTTATTGTTGGCCTGCCAAGGACGCAACGGGGGAACGACGCGATCTGGGTTATCGTCGACCGGTTAACCAAGTCTGCACACTTCCTTGCCATCAAAAGTACTTGGAGCGCCGATCGCCTCGCCCAGACCTACCTTGACGAGATAGTCCGGCTGCACGGAGTGCCAGTTTCTATAGTATCAGATCGGGACGGGCGATTCATCTCGCGTTTCTGGGAGAGCCTTCAGCTGGCGATGTGGACCAAGTTGAAGTTTAGCTCAGCCTATCATCCACAAATCGATGGTCAGACGGAACGAGTGAATCAGATACTAGAAGACATGTTGCGCCTCTGCGTGATCGATTCGAAGTCAAGTTGGGACGTCTACCTGCCGCTGGCCGAATTTGCATACAACAACAGTTATCAGTCCAGCATCGAGATGGCTCCGTACGAGGCTTTGTATGGGCGGAAGCGTAGATCACCAATCTGCTGGGACGAAGTCGGAGAACGGCAAATCCTTGGGCCGGAGCTGGTTGAACAAACCGTCCAAAAAGTTTGGTTGATTCGTGAACGGTTGAAGACAGCACAAAGCCGACAAAAGAGTTATGCCGATGCTCGACGTCGCCCCCTTGAATTCTTTGAAGGGGATCATGTGTTCTTGAAAGTCTCGCCTATGCGCGGAGTCATGCGATTCGGAGTAAAAGGAAAGCTAAGTCCGAGATTTGTTGGACCGTTTGAAGTTCTCAAACGGGTTACTCCGGTCGCCTATCAAGTTGCTTTGCCGCCTGCCCTATCAGAAGTACACAATATTTTTCACGTTTCACAGCTGAGAAAGTTTGTACACGACCCGAACCACATAGTCGACTTGGGGCAATTGAATCTGCAAGCGGACTTGTCTTACGCGGCAGAGCCTGTCCAAGTTTTGGATCGTAAAGAGAAGCAGTTGCGGAACCGAACCGTCTCGCTAGTGCGCGTCCTGTGGCGGAACCACTCGGTCGAGGAGTCGACCTGGGAACTTGAAGCTGATATGAGGGAAAGGTTCCCCTCATTATTCCTTAGTGGTAGGTTCTATTCCTAAGTTTCGGGATGAAAATTTCTTTTGGATGGTTATGATGTAATGCTCCGTTCCCCCTATTCGGGGAGCGCGGCCAAGAAATACTTACGACCGTCCGAACGGGACAGATTGAATTAAGATCCTTTCCTCGTTATGGATTGGTTTCTTCGGAATCAGGTCCCATATACAATGGATTGTGCCTCGAGGATGGACTCGGCGGCAGAGTCGAGAGGGGCCTTTCCGTTGCGTTGGTTTCTTGTCCGTTTTCGTGCCGCTTGGTTGCTTTCTTGTTGGTTTTATGACTTACGTTTTCTTGAACGGTTTCAATGGATTTCATTGCTTTCGTTCTTAGGATTTCGTATTTCGTATCGAGCCTTGGAGACCGAAGCAGGAGGTATTGATCATCCGTTGGTGCGTGCAGGTGATCGTGTAGACGACGCGCGAGCGGAGTCTTAGGGGTCTCTCCTTCTTCTTCCTATTCAACCAAACTTGTGAGTGGCTCTATTTCGATAAGCACCTTCTTTCCAAGGGCTCCGTTCATAATAAAGATTGACTCAGTTGTGCATTCATTCAAACGATACCAAATGTATATAAAGTTGAATGAAAAGATAAGAAGTAGGCTTGGAACATTCATTGCTTGTCATTCAGAACCTTGCATAAATTCATTAATGCATGCCGTTCTTTAAATTCTTATGTGTTAACTATGTGTTTGGTGGGTTGGTGTTAGACAAACTTGTATACAAGGGGTAACGTTCTACGAACGGTCGCCGGGGCACCGGGACCGCTTCGACCTGGGTAGAACATTTGCTAGTGTAGTCCTAGCGCTTGGATGGGTCCGTGCGTCCGCCAAAGGCTAGCTACCTGAGGCGGAATATCAGCCGATCCATCCCCCGTCCAACCAAGAAGATGTTGTATATTTAAACTGTGCAGACTAACTATGTCTTCGTGGCAGGGAAGGCTATGGTAAGTTGTACAGGTGGTTCAGACGGTACAGGTAAAGTCACCGAACGGTGGCATGTGAAGTTATATTATTTTGTTCTTGCATACCTGCTAAATGAAATCTGAACTAGGCAAGAATAGAAACCCACCTAAGAACATAATTGTAGCATACTCATTAGATCTCATCTCATGAGCTTGGTAAAGTTGAGCAGCTAGCCTTCACCAGTACTTTCCGAAGTACTGACCCTCGTTGTAGCAGGTTCCCCGGCGCAAGGCAACGCGGCGAGGAGCTGAAGCTCTCTCATAACTTTTGGGATCCTTGGCGGTTCGTGGCCAAGACTTTTGGAGGCTCAAGCTAGAAGCCTTTCACTCTCTCCGTTGCTGAATATCGCTAAGGCGATGGTGCTTACTCGCACCCAAGGTGGTTTTGCGTTTTTGAATCTATGTAAAGGGACATAATGTATGGATCGGCTATCTCATTTTGCGTCCAAGTTTGTAAGCCCGTGGGGCATTTTATACTTTTGAGTCAAGCGATGTAAAAAGATGTTCATTATGAATAAAAGAGAAACTTTTTTATGCCTCAACCTTGTGTTATCTTATATGTCCACTCTGTTGCATTGTTCTAAAGAATATCCTTATGCCTAAGGCCTTGTGCACGCGCGCCCTACGCGTGCACGGCATCACGCCCGGGGGACGATTATCGATTAGCCGAAATCGGGGCGTGACATAGCCAAGGTTCAGCTCTGCACTAATAGCCATTGTCCGACCGAATGCAATGCATGAAACGCTAACAGGTGGTCTCTACGATGCAGACAAAATGAATAAGCAGGCTTATGTATAAACTGATATTTCTTACCCATGGTCGAACGGTTATCCCTGCAGCAGACATACAAGTTAGCAACAATTGCATAAACATATATGTTTTACCGTTCTTTAGTTCCCTGTCCGTCTCTGCATCAAACAGTTAGGTATGCAAGAAGGCTAGCCTAGCATGCTCCCTAACGACCTGAATGCAGCTTATCTCCATACACTTCTCTAATGCAGACTCGACTCTTCTCAACAGAAGCACCGCCTCCCTCTAATAGCCACGCCCCCAAGATCCCGAAGGACCGATCCTCAGGGCGCACTATTAGTCTCACCCCATCGCATCACCATCCTCCCTTCCAATATCCACGCCCCGAGCTCAGGGCACGTTATCGGTCTCCCATATATCGTTTGTCCCCCATCCACCGCAAGCACCCACATGTCTCTTGTCTCTATCACAATAGCACACAACATGACAAGCATTTACTCTCACATCGAAACAAGCATTCAAGACAAGCCATATAAACACGATGACAAGCAAACATATAAACGATCTTTTAGTTGAGACTAGCATGGCACGGGTCTATTATCACATCAAGTAAAACATGCAGTTCTATCTTCTTAGCATAGCAAGGGTTCTATTTTATTTCGGACAAGCATACATATTCTCTTAGCTAGGCAGCATATTCGTTTCAGTGATAAGCTATGTGAGTTCTCTTGTTAGCATGCTGAGTCGGTTCTATCATTTTCTTATGAAAATATTTCTTCTTAAGCAAATAAGCATTTAAAACTCAGATTCATTATTAAGTCGTGCAAGAATCAGAGAATGTAGTTCTGCCCACTCACCTTGATTAATCGGTCGGGAACTCTCCGAGAAGACTTCCGTTGGAGCAAGCAAGGCCATCTCACTTGTACATAGCGTCGACGCGAAGCGGGACGCTACAGAAGCTACTCCTGCTGAGTAGTTAGCAGTAGTTATCTTAGTTTTTGCTCTTTATCTTAGTAATCGGGTTTGTCCCCGATTTTATTCTGAATTTCTGTACTAAAACATTTGAATCTGTTATCACATTTATTTCAATCGCAAATCTTAAGTACATGTTTCTCATTATTATCTTACCTATGTTAATTGTGAATGAGTTAGACTAGTTAAATGTGGATATGACCTAGACAGCGTACTACCGCCGACTCTGCGGCGTAGGCTGGACGTACCCACGCACTCGTGCCCAAATTTTCGGGTGCGGGTCGTGACACGTTTTTATGGTGGCCCATGCAGGTCCTATCCTAAAATAGGGTAATACCCTAGGACAGGGTATGGAATAAGATTGAGGATTCTAGGAAAAGCTCATTCACAGTATAGGGTCCTTATTTCAATTCTTGATATCATTTCTGCTCAATTTTTCCTATCGCCTTTGATTTCCAAGTATTCTATTCTGATCTTCCTATCCCTTAATCTTTCAGAATGGTCCAGACAAGGAACACAGTAGGAGGCACATCAGAATCAGCTGAGCAGAATGTGCCCGAGACTCTTGCACTCCCGTCGCCTCCATCTGTTCCGGCAGTTACTCTAGATGGGGCACAGCTACTTGGAGTGTTCCAGGGACTAGTGGAATCCCAGAAGGAACAAACCGCCCTGCTACGGACCAGCCTTTCAGAAGCTCTTCGGACCCGGGAGTCACCACAAAAGAGGCCAGGAAGTGCCAAGGACTTTAAGAATCTTAGACCCCTAGAATTCTACGGAACTGAGGGCATTCTCTATGCCGATGAATGGATAGAGAACGTAGAGAGACTCCTGAAGACTGTTCGGGTTCCTGATGATCTCAAAGTGGAGTCCGCAAGCCTGCAACTGTTCGACATAGCTCGGACCTGGTTCAGAGATGAACCCCAACTATCTGCTCCTGACCTCACCTGGGAGGACTTCAAGAGACTATTCAAGGAGAAATTCTACCCCGAAGTGGCTCGGGAAGCTCTCGAAAGCCAATTCGAGAGACTGGAACAAGGTACCCTGTCTGTTGATGAGTATACTGCTGAATTTAGCAGGTTAAGCCACTTTGCGGAGTACATGGTCCGTACCCCGGAGGACAGAGCCCGTAGATTCAAGAAGGGGCTGTCTCCGGATGTTCGCCTTGCTGTCACCACCAGCCAAGCTCGCACCTATGAGGAAATCTTAAGCGTGGCACAAGGCGTTGAGAGAGACATGGGGCATAAGCTAAAGCGAGAAAGAGATACTGGAAGTACAGGACCTAACAAACGCCCATTTCAACAACAACAACAACAACAACAACAGAGGGCCCCGCAGCAAACTCAGCGTCCTCTCCCTCGAGCTCCAGCACCCCAACACCAGGCTCAAGTACAGAACCAACAAGCGGCTGCTTGTAACTTTTGCCAAAAACAAGGTCACACCTGGCAAGTTTGTAGGAAGAGACTGGGTGCCTGTCTATATTGTGGATCGACAGAACATCAAGTGAGGGACTGTCCCACTGCTCCAGGACGCGGACAAGCTTACGTGATGACCGTGGAGAACGCGCAAACTCTGGAAACAGCTAATGCGCGTAAGTGATTCGTAGATACCTTTTCCTAGTATTGTTTTCGTGCCTATTGGTTCGTGACCTCAGCCCCAACCTAGTAAATTTTGAACTTGCTAAATAATCTAGTATGATAACTGTATAGATTCTTTAGGCTTTTGCTATTGTGCTTATTTTGTGTTATTCTGTGGACTTCAATAAATTGTACCTCTTTTCATCATCATCTAGCGCACTTAATTTTGCTGAACTCGACTGATGCTGCTATTTTTAGCCTAGTTTTGCGAGCTTACCCTTTTTCGGGCTTGTTCATGACACATGTATTATTGAGGCCTGATCAACCCCACTAATACAAGTGTCTATTCAGAATCAGTGTACTACGGTCTGATCAACCTTAGTGCATTTTGATTCGCACTTCGCACGACTACTTTATGTGGATTGAGATATATAGTTGACTAGTATACTTGCCCTAAATACGCCCGTATCAGTTACATAACTGTACTAATACGAGCATGCGAACAAATGATTACCAGAATAGAATCTCAATCCATAACCGCCTGACAATTCCTATTAGAATTCCTTAAACGCCTTGATCCCTATACCTCTGTTCTACCACCTCGCCCTCAAACTTTTGATCCTCGTCTTCCCTTATTTCGGAAAGACAAAATCCTGTGTTTGGTATAAGTTGATTTGTAGTGCTAGACATACCCCTCAGACTGGTCGAATTGATGATAGCCTCTATGACTAAAGGAATACCATAGGTGGTGTATTTGTATTGCAGACTTGAAGATTCAATAACATGATTTATTAAGTTGAGACCTAGCCTCACTAGTTGTACAGCCTTAGAGGATATGGGTAAAATTCTAAGTTGGGTAGCAACCGCAATGTTCACCTGAGAGAAACCCGCTGGACTGTAATCAAGTGAGTTTGGACAGAGAGAACCCTACCATAATTTAAATTTCGAGGACAAAATTCTATAAGTTGGGTAGATTGTAAGCCCCTGATTTTTCAAAAATACTAAAATTGGGATTTTTCACAATTTTCTGGAATTTTCTGAAATTAAAATAAGGATTTTGAATTATTACATGATTTTTAATTGATATTAAACAACATTAAAATATTATGAAAATAATATTTTTGGGTGTAAAATGAAAAAATTGGACTTAGGGTAATTTTTCTGGATTTTTCTGGACCTCAGACCTATTTTTAAATGCCTAAAAACTATTTTAATTAATTAATTAATTAATTAACTATTTATTATTATTATTATTATTATTATTATTATTATTATTATTATTATTTATTTTCTCGGCCCAGCCTGCCCTGGCCCATTGGGCCGCGGCCCAGTCCGCTTTTTCAGCCCAGACCCAACCTTAACGGGTCGGGTCGGGTTCAACCGAACCCGACCCGCCGTCAGCCCGACCCGCTGCCGACCCCTCTCCCCCACGAACCTGGTCGGCCCCCGCTTCCCGCGCCGCCGCCGCCGGCCGAGCACCCCCGCCCGCTCCGCGCTATCTCCGCCCCCGCAGCCACGTCCCCGCACCGGCCGCCGCGTCCCCCGCCTCACCCGGCCGCCCGCTCCCCTATAAAAACCCTAAACCCCCCGTTCGGCTCTCCGGTCATCCCCTCCGATCCGCCACCGTCCCGTTCTGCCTCCGTCCACCGCTGCGTTGCCGGCCGTCTCCCCGAGCCACCAGCCGCCTTCGCCTCCTCCGGCGGCTCCCCCAGCCGCACAGCAGCAGCAGCAGCAGCTGCAGCCACGCCCCGACCGCCGTGGCCGCTCCGCCTTAGCCCCGCCGCTGCTCCCCGACCGCCGTCCGACCTCCTCGCAGCGCTGCCCCGGCCCCCTCCGCCTCAGCCCGGCCGCCCCAGCCGCCCAGCTCCGGCGAAGAAACCCTAACCCTAACCCTATTTCGGTCCCTGTGTCCGACACGAGTCGGACACGTGTCGGACACGGTTTGATCCTGATTTTTGGGTCCCCTTCAGGTGCGTGTAACTTTTTGCTCGTAGCTCCGTTTTTGATTCCGCAAATTGCGTTGTGAAGCCTGTATGACCCTCTCGGTGTTCGAAAAAACTGTTCGGGGCATCGCGTCCTGTGGTGATCGCACACCGCGATCCAAAAACAGGAAAAACCAGACCCTGTTTCACCCCGGAACTGAGTGCGCCCCGCCAAACGGGACGACTTGGTCACGTGCGGTCTTCACAGATACGTGCGCATCGTCGATACGGACGTGTGAGATTTTGTGGAAGCTGATTCGGGTGTGCGTGCACACCGGAATCAACGCGTATCCGCGGACATCGCCCCGTATCCGACTTTTCTGTAATTTGCCCTAACTTTTTTGTACACTCGTCAGATCGAGACGAAACTTACGCCATCAGACTCGTAGCGATACGCTGGTCCTGTGGGTCAAGTTTGGTTCGATTCTGAGAACGTTGACGAAATCGTATGTCGTGGGCCCCACAGGCCCCGTCCGACGGGCGATTTTGTGTTCGGCTCATCGGAATCCAAATCTGGAAGTTCCGTTGGGTTCGTATCATCGTTCTTGACCTGTTGACACTAAGTTTGGTGAATTTGGAGACAGTTGACCCGGGCACATTTTTCGGTGCAAAGCGGGCCCACCGGCGGACCCCGTTTTGGCCCGAAACTGTCGTTTTTGCCCTTGTCTCCAAATTGGACCCAAGGACAGGTGTTTCTAGCTATTTGACATCTTTTGAGCGTGATGATAATGTCTATTTCAGCTTTTGGACTCATCCCTGGAAATTTTCCCAAGAACCAATTTAATCAGATCCAAACAACAGGCAAGTACCTGCACTTCAAATTAATCTTTATATTGTGATAATTAATTCTCTGCTGTACTAGTACCATTGATGATTACACATAGTGCTAGAACACTGGAATTCATGTCTTGAATATTGGAGTTCATGTCTTGTTTTTCATGTCGGGTGGGAGAATACTAGAAGGCATGTAGTTTACCCATTTCTCCTGTCGTGTTTAATAGCTGTTGGTACGCGACTGTACCCTCAGCCGGATCTCGATTATTCCTGTTTAATAGCCGTTTATGATGGCCGGATTAGCCTTATAAACCCCTACATGCCAACTATGTATTCTAAAACAAACACAAGTTCACACAGATAGTTCTAGATCTTGTTATATATCTTGCTGACTGTTGTAGTTTCATTTTTCTGTCTCATTTATTTCTGTTTCTCATATTCCTGCTTACAGTTTTAACTCTGAGATAATGATGTTCTTTTATGCAGTTTCTTAACATGATATTCAATATTTAATTGTCATAAATATTTAGTTTAATCTTGTTGTGCACTGTGTACTTTGCTCCTTTCCTGACTGGATCTGTTGATTTAGGCGATGATGAGGACCTTGCCCCTACATATTATGGCCCCTATGAGGCAGCAGGTGACACAGTTGCAGAGCCAGTTCCCGCACAGGAAGCTGCTCCTGCTGAGTAGTTAGCAGTAGTTATCTTAGTTTTTGCTCTTTATCTTAGTAATCGGGTTTGTCCCCGATTTCATTCTGAATTTCTGTACTAAAATATTTGAATCTGTTGTCACATTTATTTCAATCGCAAATCTTAAGTACCTGTTTCTCATTATTATCTTGCCTATGTTAATTGTGAATGAGTTAGACTAGTTAAATATGGATATGACCTAGACAGCGTACTACCGCCGACTCTGCGGCGTAGGCTGGACGTACCCAAGCACTCGTGCCCGAATTTTCGGGTGCGGGTCGTGACAACCCGGATTCCGATTTTCCCTGTTTAATAGCCGTTTATGACGGTCGGATTAGCCTTATAAACCCCTACATGCCAACTATGTATTCTAAAAACAAACACAAGTTCACACAGATAGTTTCTAGTCTTGTCATAATTCTTGCTGACTGTTGTAGTTTCATTTCCTGTCTCATTTATTTCTGTTTTCTCATAATCCTGTTTACAGCTTTAACTCTGAGATATTGATGTTCTTTTATGCAGTTTCTCATTAATGATACTCAATTTAATTGTCATAAATATTTAGTTTAATCTTGTTGTGCACTGTGTACTTTGCTCCTTTCCTGACTAGATCTGTTGATTTAAGCGATGATGAGGACCTTGTCCCTACATATTATGGTCTCTATGAGGGTACAGATGATACTTATGAGGAGCCAGAACCCACCCAGGAGACCCCTGCTGCAGAGTAGATAGCAGTAGCTATTCTTATTTATTGCTCTTATCTTAGTAATCGGGTTTGTCCCTGATTTCATTCTGATTTCTGTACTAAACATTTGAATCTGTTGTCGCATTTATTTCAATTACAATCTTAAGTATCTGTTTCTCATTATTATCTTGCCTATGTTATTTGTGAATGAGCTAGACTAGTTAAATGTGGATATGACCTAGACAGCGTACTACCGCCGACTCTGCGGCATAGGCTGGACGTACCCACGCACTCGTGCCCGAATTTCCGGGTGCGGGTCGTGACACTGGGGCACCCTCCGTGTACTTCGAGTTGACGAGTTGGCGAATCAAAAATACCTTGTTGCTAGCCGTCTTCCTTTCGTACATCGAATGCAGCTTCTCCCACAATGCTTTTGCCGAACTCTCCATGGACACGTGGTGAAACACCAAGTCGTCCAACCATTGACGGATGAATCCAATGGCCTTTTGATCCAGTCATTTTCAGTCTTCAACAGCTTTGTCCAATGGCTTAGTCCTTGCACCAGAGTAGATACTCCATCATTGGCTTCCAAATTGACCAATTCTCCCATGTGAGGGTGATCATACGAGTGTTCATCTACTCCGTAGAAATAGTTGCCATAACAAAAACCAGTAGCTCTGATACCAGATGTTGGGAACATGATGTGACCCGAACCAGAGTTGGCCCATGAGGTGCAATATTGGATTGGGCCCATATACCTTAAAAGAGAATTCCTATGTAAGGCCTGAACAAATTCCAATTATCTACACCTCATGATCCCACCTCCTATCCGATGTGGAACTAAATTACCAACTCCATTATCACCCTCCTTTGAATGCTCAACCGAAAACGAGATACAATCCAACAAATATAATATTTTTACTTCATCTTCTTCCACAGAATGAACCCAAACCTTAACCCTAACTGTTGCTCCCTACCCAATGCCACCCCTCGTGCTAGAACAACCTTTATCGCCTCCGGCCCTGTCTTCTTCGCTAGCGAGGTCGCGGCTCCTCAGATGTTTGCACTTCTTGAGAACCAAAGTAGATCTTGTATTGGTCTTCAAGTGCCCATCTCCAATGGCAATCGCCTTTGACACATTACAGTTGCTCATCTTTTGCAATCCGTAGTCACCTCGTGTAAGTGGCAAACATTGTCCTATTGTGAGATCACAAGTGCGCTAGAGCCCCGAATCTACTAGCCTATTGATGTTATCGAAAGCGAGGTTCATAGTCACCTTATCATCTACAATAATAATATCGTCTCCATCACTGAAGCTTTTGTTGTAGTATTCTTCCTTTGCTTTCCCTTGTCGCCGTTATTCCCTCTTTCCCAAGCAAAATAATTCTTTTTAATGTGGCCCTTCTTGCCACAATGATAGCATTCAGAGTCTTCGTATCGAACCTTGAACTTTCCTTTGCTCTCATCCCTGCCACCTGGACCTCTACTTTTTGCTCCTTTCCCTGCTTTTTAAAACCAAAGCCTCAGTCAGTGATGAAATGGTGCCCAAAGATTTCTCCGCTTGCTTCTCATTCAACACCTTACTCTTGGAAAACTCCAGAGTCACGATGCATTTCAGAGCAGAGTGATCATAGTTACACGGTTTTGCACGAGTCTGGCGAAGTGAAAGCGAACTTCTGTAGATGGTCAAAATTGAGGACTCCATGGTGGAAGCTCAGGACCATGCATTACGTTTGTACAGGTGCCAAGTAGTTAGGAACTACTACTTGAGGGCCGTGATCAGGTCAAAGTACAAGGTCTAGTGTGTAAATTTGAGGGTAATTCAACAGGGCAAAGGGTCAAAAGCAAAAACTTGCAACAGATAAGGAAAATTTGTCTTGTGTTGGCAGCACGAGATTTGGTATATTCGAGAGTTTAGCAACAGAAGCGTCCAGGTATTGCTAATTTGCTGGGTGACATTTTGCTGGAGGGAGGATCGGATATTTGGTACGATGATTTACTGAAACTTTTTGTTGCTCGAGGACATCAAGCCAGTTTTGCTCTGGAACAATGTTAAACAGGAATTCGTATGATATGAGTCATGTTGGAGATGTACCACAAAGCTCATTGTAAGTTCAAAGTTGAATTATGACCTGTAAGATCGAGACTGCAGTTTAAAGGTTCATAGGCTGAAGAAATTACTATGTATTTTGGTGGGAAGGTATGTTTTGCGAGTCAAGTTGGAAGTTATTTTAGGAATATACAAACGTATCATCAAGTTGAAACATAAATAGGCCTGGCAGTAGTCAAGTGGAAAATTATTCATATATAGTCCATTAAATTCGAGGTAAGTTGATTTTACTATGGTTTACACATTTGGTTTATATTTTATATTTGGTTCATATAATGTGGAGCTAGTGAAAGTATTTATGTACATCTTGTAAGGAAGAAAAGATATCTTACCTTTGAAAAAATCCTTAATTCATATCAGACTAATAAATTTTCTATCTTACACTAGATATCTAGGATTCTAATACTAATGTTTTCCTCTCGAGATAGCACAAATCATAGAGCATTTCAAAGAACATGGTAAATATACTATGAAGAGGTACTGTTGTAACTTGAATCGTAGAAAACTTGAAATGCACTGTTGTGGATTTCACATTTCCTCTCCATCAAAATCAGAAAGAATAAAAGGGAAAAGAAAACATTATCACAAGTTTAATTCCACCCAAAGAATGGTGCCAAAGTTTCTATAAGAACTATACATCTATAGTTTCTGTGATTTACACAAAGACCAAACTTCATATGCCACCTACTGCTAATTGTTGGTTCTGGTGAAGAGAGAAAAAAGAGCCTGACGAGCATCGATGGTTGGAAATGGAGTTAAGCAATGCCTTCGCTACATCTTTCCTATCTCGTCTATTAAGCAAATATATAACATTCTCCAAGAAGGCTACATTACAAGGCAATGTGATAGGACTATCACCCGGAAAACCAAATACTTCTTCCGACATTCTCAATAGCTCTAGAAAGATGCTGTGGCTTAGAAATGTCAATGGAACCATGAACCGCCTCCCCTCTGCAGAGTACACGATAAAATGACCCTTCTCCGCAACTGCTATGGTGGATGCAACTGATTTTGGAAACGACTTGGTTCTTGCCAACGAGATCCTCCTCTTCCCTAGTGCAGCCATCCTTAGCCACTTCCTTGCGATCTCAAGAAGCCTCTTTGCATTGAACATGCTTGCAATTTGATTGCTAAAACAGTTATTTCTATTGAATATTGGGAGTCTAGATGTTGCATATTCAAGAGCTATGGTGACCCCTTACTTATATGCAAACAATTAATAATGCTTAATTGGCAAACCGTAGCTCTCACTATGTTCGGCTGGAGAGTGATCAGCCATGTGTTGCATAGACGACATGATGTGTCCTATATCTGTGTCTTTATTACTTCTTGGAAATGTTTAATTTGAGTTAGACAATTTGGAACAACCGATTCATGTGGATTAGATGAATGTGAGTGGTTACCAGTGGTATCTCCTTTTTTGTCCTAGGCAATCTGTAGACAAGTTGGGTCCATTCAACTAAACCGCCACTATAAGTAATGTATCATGATAGGTCTCTGAAACTTTTCCCATATCTCAATCCAAATACTATTCATTTTCTTACACTTAATTGGGAGAACTACATTGCGCGACTGTGCTTGGAAGATGAGATGTGTTTGACAGGTACTTGGTGAACAAGTAGTGTAGAACATTTTTCCTTCTAACATACCAAGAAATAGACATGCCAACAATATTTGATAGAAAAATAGTGAGGATGATTTCTTACATGTTAAGATTTCTGAACTCAATAATAATAGTTGTACTGATTTTGATTTTTTTTTTTTCCTTTTATGGCTGCTAACCTATCTTGGAGACGAGACATTTTTCAATAGTGTAACAGTAGTACTTCCGGAATTTGATATACAATTTCATTATCTAGGGTTGGGATGAGCATACTTTTATGTGCTCAGTATACGGCAGGAAGAATTGTATGTGCTCAGTAGATAATACTATGCGTGTGATATTTGTCTATCAATATTGTGGAATTAAATTGGGTGTTAAACAATCTTGAATAATTGCATTTCGATCTTCTCATTCTTGGCCGTTATAGACATGTTGGATCTTTTAAACGAAACAGCTTCCATGTAGTCTTCATGGATCCTGTCACGAAATGTGGAAGAAAATGTGGCATGACTGGTGTGTGCACATTTTCCTCTGCCCTAATCCTGCTGTACTAATTATTTGAATCATGGATAACTCTTGCGGTTTTCCAGGACACATGGATCTTTCCCTTTTGTTATTTGCTCTTACTGCTCTTGTAAATACGTGACCAGATTCAAGTCATCCATGAGCAATTACTTACTAAAATGCTACGAGAATTTGTTCAGATGAACTAATCAAAATAAGTACTTGGTATTTTTCATCTCGTTTTATCTGCAGTTTGCAATCGGACATGCAATATTTACTATAGGATTATTTTCTAACTAAGCATGATTAAAAGTTTGTGAGGCTTCATTTATTATATAAATATGCATGTGAATGCAAAATAGAGTATGTAAACTGATTTACCAATGTTTTCAATGTGCATATTCTTGGATATGGGATAATATGTCAAGCACATACTTCCTATGAGAAATAAGATTTGGTAATATATTAACTAGAACCTGTCTCAGATGGAATAGCATATAGGATGTATAAATTGTATGTTCAAATTATCTTAGATATATAGGTATTAAACTCCTAGTCTTTTTTCGATTTACCAGAGTGATGGTTAAAAGAACTGATAAAATCAGAAGGTTTTTTTGGCTGGTAAAAAAAGAGAGTAAAGGTTTTCAATGCATGGCTAACTCACCATTAGTTTGTAAAGATAAGAAAGATGGTGGCTTTGGTTATCAATATAAAAAATCAAAATTTTGCTTTGAGGGCTCTTACTAATATTATCTTTTATGGGTAAAGCAGATATTCTAGAAATCACATTGAAATCTTGACTAGAAATAACATTGAACAGAGACTATAGAGATAAATATGTCAATGGATGCTTTAATTAAATGTTGCTAAATTGTCTATCTTGATCGGATATTTTTTGTTCTATCTTCTCAGCTTTAACATTTTTTTTTATCTAGTTAGTATATGGTCCATATTTGTTATTTGTACTGCTGAACTAAAGTTTTTCTATATGCTACAAATGAAATTTGGTTGGAATCTCCTTGATCCCATGCCGTAGCCTTAAAAAAAATTGGCAATTATGTTTCTTGAGGGATGAAGTGTTCCTGTGCAACTTGAGCTGTGGGAAAATTCTCTCCATGAAAATCAGAAAGTCAGATATAATGAAAGGGAAAGGAAAAGGAAAAAATATATTCACATGATTGATTCTAGACCAATAATGGTGCCAAAATTTCTTTAAGTACTGTACATCTGTACTTTACACAAAGTACCAATATTCAGATTCAGAAGCCGACTACTACTAATTGTTGGTTATGGTGAAGAGAGAAAAGAGGGCTGGAGGAGCATCGACCATTGGAAATGGAGCTAAGCAATGGCCTCCCTACATCTTTCCTATATCTTCTATTAAGCAAACATATAACATTATCCAAGAAGGCTGCATCACAAGGCAATGTGATAGGACTATCACCCGGAAAACCAAATACTTCTTCCGACTTTCTCAATAGCTCTACAAAGATGCTGCTGCTGAGAAATGTCAATGGAACCATGAACCGCGTCCCCTCTGCAGAGTACACGACAAAGTGACCCTTGTCCGCGACGGTTGTGGTGGATGCAACTGATTTTGGAAACAACTTAGTTCTTGCCCACGAGATCCTCCTCTTCCCTAGTGCAGCCATCCTTTGCCACTTCCTTGCCATCTCAAGAAGCTTCTTTGTATTGACCATGGTTGCAATTTGATTGCTCAAGCAGTTTTTTCAATAGTGAAAATTGGAGTCTATGCCTGTGGATGTTGCGTATTCGAGAGCTATGGCGACCCCTTACTTATATGCGAGCAATAATGCTTAATTGACAAACTGTAGCTCTCATTATGTTTGGCTGGAGAGTGATCAACCATGTGCAGCATAGACGACATGATGTGTCTGATATCTGGGTTTTCATTACCTCTTGGAAATGCTTAATGTTAGTTAGTTTGGAACAACCAGTTGTACCAGTGGTATCTCCGTTTTTGTCCTAGGCAAATATGTAGACATGTTGGGTCCATTCAATTAAACTGCCACTACAAATAAAGTATCATGACAGGTCTCTGAAACTTTTCCCGTATCTCAATCCGAATACTATTCATTTTGTTACACTTAATTGGGAGAACTGCAATGTGCTACTGTGCTTGGAAGATGAGATGTGCTAACATACCAAGAAGTAGACATACCAACAATATTTGATATAACTTAAATAGTGAGGCTGGTTTCTTACTTATTAAGATTTCTGAACTCAATAATAATAGTTGTACTGATTTTGATTTTTTCTTTTCTTTTCTTTTATGTCTGCTAACCTATGTTGGAGACGAGACATTTATCAATGGTGTAAGTCCAAGGTTCGCAGTATCGATATCGGACCATTACTATGAGTATAGGAAACAACGGTATCAGCAGTATCGGCGGTTTTCGATCGAAGTATCGGAAAGAAAATAATAATTAACAAGTTACTAACATTTAGAAAATATATTGTATACATTTAGACATAATTTTAAGTGTTTTAAGTAGGTTCTTAGAATTTTTGAAATTGAATGAAATAATAGTCACCCTTGCCAATTGGTTTACATGCTGCGATAGATAAGTTTTCTTCATTTATATGCTTTTATGACCTTACTATGCGTCTAAACCATTGCTGATTGGTCTTCTTCGTTCAATTTTTTGCCGAATTGACCGGAAAAGAGATCCCTATGTCGGTATCGGTCAATATCGCATCGGGACATGCCAAACCGTATTGGTATTAGCCGTATCGGATCGGTATTGGCCAATTCTGCAAACTATGTAAACTGTAGTACTTTCAGAATTTGATGTACAGTTTCATTATCTAGGGATGGGAATCGGGATGAGCATATTTTTATGTGCTCGGTATACGGCAGGTAGAATTGTATCTGCTCAAAAGATAATACTATGTGTTTGATATTTGTCTATCAATATTATGGAATTAAATGGGGGTGTTAAAACAATTTTGAATAATTGCATTTCGATCTTCTCATTCTTGGCCATTATAGACATGTTGGATCTTTTGAACGAAACAGCTTCCATGTAATCTTCATGGATCCTGTCCCGGAATGTGGAAGACAATGTGGTGTGATAGGTGTGTGCATGTTTTCCTCTGCCCTAATCCTGCTGTACTAATTATTTGAATCATGGTAAATTCTTGCTGTTTTCCAGGACACAAAGATCTTTCCCTTTTGCTATTTGTTCTTACTGCACTTCTAAATAAGTGAGCAGATTCCAATCATCCATGAGCAATTACTTACTAAAATGTGTTAGTCCCGAGACGGATCAAAGATGGTAGAACACGGGCCATAGCAGAGCTGCTAACAAGATCCGAGGGTCCGCTCTCTACTGGAACCCAAGTTGTCGTCGAGATTAGAGATTCACACAAGAGTTCCTCTTCTGATATCTCTCGATTCCAACGAAGCACGAACCATGAACAGGTTACAAACTGGCTCTGAAGAAAATGAAGATTACAACAAGCAACAAGTAAAACGTTCTTCTCTTTACATTCGTAGACGCTACAATGAAAAAGAACGAAACAAAGGAAAAACTGAAGAGAAGCTCCTTGCTGGGGTGGTCAAAAGCACCGTTGCACAAAGCAAGATTTGTCTTACAGACGATCTGTCCCAGGAACCAGCAAGTTCACAAATGAACTTCTGGAACGCTCAATGTCACCTTCGAAAATCACTCAAAAAATATCATGTGAGAGGGAGACACTCTGGGCCGCATATGATCTGTTGTTCTCGGTTTTTCCATATATTTTCTCTCTCTTCAAAAGAAAGAGGAGGTTCTCTATTTATAGAGGAAAACAACACCTATGCGGCCTGAGGAAACTCCAGGCCGCATACGCACTGATCGACCAGATCCCCCAAATCCGGGTGTCAGAGTCGTCGGCGCCGCAAGTCACATTGCACTGCACGAGACAGACAGCGCCGCCAAACACCGAAAGTAGCTGCTTGCGCCGCCTGATATGCTGCATTGCACGAGACAAACAGCGCCGCTAAATACCGAAAGCAGGCCATGTCCCATCCACGTCAGACTCTCCACATAGCACCTTGCCTCATGTAGACCAGGCCGCAAGGTCCTGGCTGCATGAGCACAGGCCGCATGGGCACAGGCCGAAAGGGCACAAGCCACATGGGCATCGGCCGCATGCGCTCCTGGCCGCATACGCACCTAGCCGCATGGGCACCTGGCCGCACACTACCAGACTAAGCGGGATTAGCGACATTTTTAGCGACGTCAACGTAAAACGTCGCTAATATTAAATATAGTAGCGACTCCAAGTAAAAACGTCGCTAGACGTCGCTAATTGGCAACATATATCGACGTTTAGTGACTGTAATTCAGTTTTTAAAAGATTAGTCGCTATAAGTTTAATTAAGGTCGCTAAATGTCGCTAAATGTCGCTAATATGTTTTATTTAGCGACGTATCTCTTCTAGACTTTTAGCAACGTCACAGACGTCGCTAATTAGCGACATCTTTATTTGCGTCGCTAAAACGTTGCTAAATAACTTTCATTTAGGGCTGATTCCCCCTATTTTCTTCGATCTCTCCCTCTCCCTCTCCCAAATTTAAAACCCCCCTCCCTCCGGCTCCTCCTTCCTCCGGCTCCCCTCCTCCCTCCGGCGTCCCCTCCTCCCTCCCGGCAACCCCCCTCCGGCCGCGTCCTCCCCCCTCCGCCGTCAGCTCCTCCTTCCTCCGGCTCCCCTCCTCCCTCCGGCATCCTTCCTCCGGCTCCCCTCCTCGGTGAGCTCCTCTCTCTGCCTCCTTTCTCTATCTCTCTCTCTCTCTCTCTAACACGACATGACATAACATGACACGACACGACACGACATAACACACACTAACCCTAACCGTAACTCAAACACACACACACACACCCAGACACACTAACACATGCCGACACTAACCCTAATACTGACACGGACACGGACACGGGAATGACTCTTCAAACTAGTCAACACTAGTCAAAACTAAGTTATACCTAGGTTTCTAGGTCAATACCTTGCTAATACATATATTTATAGTATTTACCTACTAATACCTTAGTCTAGAACAAATACCTAGTCCCGTATCCTAGTGTTTCAACCCGTATCCCAATATTACCATGTATCTTAATATAACTCATATACCTTATCTAAATTCAATACCTTGGTACTACTCCTTAATCTAACTTTACCTCTTAACTTGGTATTAATATCTAGCTACTATCACATAATACCTTAACTTATGTCAATTTCCCCCAATACCTTAGTGTATCTATATATCCTAGTATCTAATAGTCACCCTTAGCCAATTTCTAACACATAGGCCTGCCACATACTGATACTATCAGGTATCAGTCACTCCTCTAGAGGATGCTACATAAACAACTTGGTACTAGACCTTGATACCTTATACTCAAGGCCTGTACCACTTACCCATTACCCCCACCTACTATCTACAGGTGCAGGAACTCAAGCCCCCAACATACACATTGTCCATACTTTACTTAACACCTTGCTCATGACATTACCTACACACACTTACCCTCCAATATTTAGAAACCAAATCTTCACCTTACTCAACCCACTGATATAATCAAGTATCATTTACCCCAAATTTTCACCCCTCGCTCAACACCTCAATCTTGCCCCTAAATAACCTCAACACTCACTCATTATTCGTAATACCTCAAGACTAGTCATAAGCACTACCCAAACCTGTGCACACTGTTTACCCCAAATCAGGTTGCACAACCTGTGCATACTGTTGTACATAAATTATGCTCAGCCTACAGGGCCTCAATCGTGTATCAAGTTAGAGCAGTTCTTACCTTCCTCTAGAGAATCATACTGTATGTAACGATTTATAGGATACATACTTTCTTTTTTTGCAGAAGTATCTAGAAATGGATATGAATTACTATCTGCGTCATCGTTCATGGATGTACAACCGTCATCCTGATGACATGTGCGGTGTACGGGATAAATTTATTGAGGGTGTACAACAGTTCCTGCAGTTCGCTAAGGCGTTCCCTCAGTACATGGATGGTACCAAAATTAAGTGTCCGTGTGTGAGATGTCACAACTTGAAATATCATCCAGAAGTGGAAGTCACATATCATTTGTACTCGAAGGACTTCACGCCGAATTATTATCAGTGGACCACGCACGGAGAACTTGTGTCTCTAGCATCGGAGTCGGAGCCTTATGTAAAGCCGTATATGGATGTCCACGACCACGCTGCTTACGACGACGGGTGGGTGAACATGGTTTTTGATGCGGCGGGGCCTAGTTTTAATCCGGACAATTATGATGCAGCTGAGGAGGCACCGAATCGATGCTGCAAAGTTTATAGAGTTGCTGGAGAATGCAAGGACTCCATTATATTCTGGTTGTGAGGATCATTCACCGTTGGAGGTGGTTACAAGATTATTGAGCATCAAGTCCTATTTTAATATGTCACAAGAATGCTACAATCGACTGATCGATTTGATTATAGAGATCTTGTCCGAGGGTGCAAAGTTGCCTAAAGACTTCTATCGATCTAAGAGGATGGTGAGATCGCTCTGGATGTGATACGAGAAAATTGATGCATGTCGCAACGGATGCATGTTGTACTACAAAGACGATAAGGATAAAGATGCGTACAGATTCTGTGGTGCTGATCGCTACAAGGCCACTGGTAAAGAAAAGTCTGTGGGTGCAAGGAAACTTACCGATTCGATGCACTACTTGCCTTTGACGCCGTGGTTGCAGAGGTTGTTTATGGTTAAGGAGACTGCAAAAAACATGAGTTGGCACAGGCGGAAACAAATCGAAGGAGTGTTGGATTATCCATTTGATGGAGAAGCATGGAAGCACTTTGATCGAGATTATCCAGATTTTGCTTCGGATCCGTGTAATGTCAGATTGGGGCTCTCCTCTGACGGTTTTATCCCATTCGGACTTTAGAGCTCCCAGTATTCATGTTGGCCTATGATCGTCAGTCCGTACAATCTACCGCCTTGGATATGCATGAAGACTCCGTATATGTTCCTAATCGTTATTATCCCGGGTCCAAATAATCCGAAGAGGAACATCGATGTGTATTTACAGCCTTTGATAGATGAGTTGAATCAGCTGTGGAAAGTAGGTGCCAACACGTATGATGTTTCTAGAAAACAGAATTTTCAGATGAGGGCAGCACTTATGTGGACCATCAACGACTTTCCGGCCTATGGAATATTATCGGGATGGAGCACTTATGGTCGTCTCTCATGTCCGTATTGCATAGACCGTACTAAGGCTTTTTGTTTGAAACACGGAGGCAAACTGTGCTTCTTCGATTGTCATCGACAATTTCTGCCGAAGGATCATCCGTACCGGAGGAACATGAATGCTTTTCGTGTGGGCATTGTGGAGAAGGACAATCCACCGCCAAGGTGGCCCAGATACATGATATGGGAAGAGGTAAAAGATTTACCAAGTGCTATCGAAAAGCCTGCTAAGGGGTACAAGTATGACGGATTTGGTCGCACCCATAATTGGACGAAGAGGAGTATATTATGGGATCTGCCATATTGGAGCACCAATCTGATCAGACATAACCTTGATGTCATGCATATCGAGAAAAATGTGTTTGATAACATAATTAATACTGTAATGGAGGTAAAGGGGAAGACGAAAGATAATCCGAAAGGCCAGGTTGGACTTAGAAGAAATATGTAGATGTCCTGCGTAGCATTTGATAGAGGAGGGGAATGGAAAGTTAAAGCAACCTTGTCACGCCCCAGTCCCAAAATACCGAGGGACTGGACGCTTGATAATGGCCAGCAGTACGCACCGATGGACCACCCAAATTAATGGATCCATCGGGGCATACTTAAGCTGTGATATAACAATAAGTAGATCCAGTGGTACAAGTCACAGTCTATACTAATCTCATCCACAACAAATAATCACAGATCAAATGACAGAAATGAAATAAATAAATAACTAACAAGTCTCAATAAAAGTGTCTCGGAGAACAATTCGAGTACAAGTCTGGTACATCAATGAAGTAGACTGGAAATAAAATAACTAGAACTGAAATAAATGAGTATCTCAAGCAATACTCAAGAGAAGTCCTCTGGTACAATCTCGTCCTCAGATCCTGGTTCTGCTCCAATGTAGGCACCTGCTCCTGCTAATGCCAATGCTCCGGTCCCGTAAACCTCGGGGTAGATCTCGTCTGCAATATCTGGGGACATAATCCGGATCCAGGTCCTCAGGGGACAGCAAGGTACAGAAAATACAAGCCAAAATAAATGCAGTGCAGCAATAAATGAACAATAGGGTGAATAATAACCAGCTAAGTGATATGCAAGTTGAGAACATTATTCCATACTCGGGCTGAGACTACTACAGGATCAGTGTCGGAGAAACCCATAGCAGTATTTTCTCGAAGGGCCAGAACTGGTGCCATAGCTCTGTGTCAGAGACTAAGACACATCCAGATGTCAATATATAATATAATCAGCCTTTCATATGGTAATACTCTCCCCACCCAATGAAATCTCACGTCTTATGTCCATGACACGCAGGATCAAGACTAATGCAACAAGTCATACTATATCTAAGAATATAATGTCCAAGTCCTGTATCCTATACAGAATCCCCACGAATATCTCGGGAACATCCTGTCTCGTGAATAGTGTCAAGTGTCCTGAGTCAAGCGTACTTGGTAAGACAAGTACGAGAATATATAGTGTCACGAATGTCCATCTCTAGATGACCGTACCCAACATCGCGTACGGTGTTGGCACCCGACTGATAATCGGATGCTAAGTACGTCACACGGTCCTAGGTTAAGCATGCACAACAATGTAACAGAATCAAAGAGAATATGTAACAAGACTGTAAAGTTTGGCAAGGTACACTTGCCTGGGGTCCTGGCTCCAACTACAGCTCTGGTCTCAGTGGGATCTGCAGGTACTACTCCGGTTGCTGAAATAAATATCACCATTAGATTCAGAAAATATCAAATAGCTAGAAACACCTGTCCTTAAGTCCAATTTGGACACAAGGACAAAAATGACATTTCCGGGCCAAATCGGGGTCCACATGTGGGCCACTTTGCACCGAAAAGCGTATCGGGGTCAAAGGTCTCCAAATTCACCAAACTCAGTGTCAACAGGTCGGAAACGCTGATATGAACCCAACGGAACTTTCAGAATTAAATTCCGATGAGCCGATCACAAAATCGCCCGTCGAGCGGGGCCTGTGGGGCCCACAACATGCGATTTCGTCAACGTTCTCAGAATTGAACCAAACTTGGGTCACAGGACCAGCGTATCGCTACGAGTCCGATGGTGCAAGTTTCGTCTCGATCCGACGTGTGTACACGAAGTTACAGCATGTTCCAGAATCGACGGATACGGGGCGGTGTCGGCGGATACGCGTTGATTCCGGTGTGCACGCACACCCGAATTGACTTCTGCGAAATCCTACACGTCCGTATCAACGTCGCGCACGTTTCGGTAAAGACCTCGTGCGACCAAGTCGTCCCGTTTGGCGGGGCGTACCCAGTTCCGGGGTGAAACAGGGCGTTGTTTTTCCTGTTTTTGGATCGCGGTTCGCGATCGCCACAGGACGCGATGCACCGAGCGGGTTGCACGGGCACCGAGAGGGTTATACAGTCTACGAGTAGAAACTGACGGAATTAAAAACAGGGTCACGAGGTGAGAGAAAACGTTACCTGAACAGGGCTCCGTGAAGACTAATTCTCACGTGTCCGAGCGTGTCGACACGAGACACTGTGTCCTGGTCTAGGGCTTGATGTATCCGGAGATAGGGGGAACTCGCTGGCTGGGTCGACACGGCCGGTTGCTGCTGGAGGGAGTCGTTGGCCGGCGGCGGCGTCGCTGGAGGAGGGCGACAGAGGGCGCCGGAGTCGGGCTCGGTGTCGGCTCGAGGCAACGTCGAGGGCGGCTGGGAAGAGAGAGGGGCCGTTCACGGGAAGAAGGAGTCGAGGGGCTGGGGAGTTCGAGCTCCGGCGTGCGGGGGAGGTCGACGGCCGAGGGTCGTCGGCTGCCGTGGAGGATGTACGGCGGTCTGGCGGCAGCGGCGGAAATGGGGGAGCCGGGTGGAGGAGTTGCGGGCTCGGGGTCGAGCGGGGACGGACTGGAGGAGAGGAGGAGAGGAGGATGATGACGGCGCTGCGGTGATCTGGGAAGGAAGAAGAGGGAGAGGGCGGAGTCGCTGGGAGTCGGCTAGGATGGACTGGAGGCGGAGGCCTAGGGCGGCGCCGCGGCGAGGGTGGCTGGGAGGAGGAAGAGAGGGACGATGAGGAACAGGGCGGAGGACAAACGAGGATGGTGAACGGCACGGCGGGTTGGCGAGTTCGACGAAGGGGGTGGATTGTCGAACTAGGGTTCAGGCGGTGGGTGAAGTCGCCGGAGAGCTGCGGCGGCGGCTGGGAAGATGATTTCTAGGGTTGCGACGCGGCGGCTAGGGTTTCCGAGGGCTGGGCACGGATATCGAGGCGAGAATTTATAGGCTGTGCACAGTAAATCCAACGGAGGCTAGGGTTCCAATTGGGTCTCGGGTCCGGGTCGGGTTGACTCGGATCCGACCCGACCCGACCCGACCCGACCCGCTAAGCAGGTTGACCGGGTTCGGTTCAGCTGGCGGTTAGGGTTGGTTTATTTTGGAAATAAATCCGGTTTATTTCTGGGTTTAAATTCGGTTTACTTATTAATAGCTTTTTAGGGCTTTAAACGGATTTCCGGAGTCCAATAAATTCACCAAAAATTATCCTATGTCCGGTTTTCCATTTTACACCATAAAATATTATTTCCATAATATTTTAATATTAATTAATAGCAATTAAAAATCATTTAATTAGAAAATACCTTGGTTTTAATGACAGAAAAATCCCGAAAAATTCCAGAAAAATCAGGGGGCTTACAAACCTAAGTCAGTTTTTTCACTGGAGAAAGAGGATAAAGGAAGACTTTGTAGGTGGATTCAGGGTCTAAAGTTTCCAGACGGGTACGTATCGAACTTGAGAAGATGCGTCAACCTCAAGAAAAATAAACTGGCAGGTATGAAGAGCCACGATTGTCACGTATTCATGGAGAGGTTAATTCCGATTGCATTTCAGGAATTCTTACCGTAGGTCGTTTGGGATCCATTGACAGAGCTCAGCATATTCTTCAGAGATCTTTGTTCTACTAAGTTGCTCGTCGATCGTCTAGAAAAGCAAGAGAAGGACATTACGGTAACACTATGTAAGCTCGAGAAGCTGTTTCCTCCTGGATTCTTCGACTCTATGGAGCACTTGCCAATTCATCTTTCCTATGAGGCACGTGTTGGTGGTCCTGTCGATTATCGGTGGATGTACCCCTTCGAGCGGCATCTGAATCACCTAAAGAGAAAGGTAAAAAAATAAGGCACGAGTTGAGGGCTCTATTTGTGAAGCTTATGTTCTTGAGGAGATTATAAACTTTTGCTCGACGTATTTCAAACCTCATGTTGCTACTAATAGAACGAAAGCTTCGAGAAACGATAACGGATATCAGGAATCTAATGATGCAATACTCAAAGTATTTAATGCGTCCGAAAAGCCTTCGGGGAAAATGAAGAAGAGATATTTGAATGACGACGAGCTAAGGACTGCTCAGTTGTATATATTACTCAATTACGACGAGGATAAAGTGGAGAAGCTAGAGGGGTAAGTAATTAATACGTCCACGTTTACATCATCGCAATGTAATAGTATAAGCTACTATTATGCTACTAATCAGCAGTTGCTTTATTATTTTTCAGCACATATAATGATGAGTTGAGGTCGGTTAGACCCTACATAACAGACGAAGAAGTTGAACAAGAAATAAGATACCATTTTTCTTCTTGGTTGAGCGCATATGTAAGGTGCTTGGTAATTACTTTTTATTTATGCACTTGTAAAACAAATAACTTACTATCGCTACTTTGGTATTTAGGTCGATCGTCTAATAACATCCGAGACTAAATCTATTAGAACTCTAGCCAAAGGACCAATTACTGCAGTTAAAATATGGCCAAGTTTCTGTGTGAATGGGTTTAGGTTCAAGTCAAAAAATTTCCTATCAGAAACAGCTTTTTGGATCTTGATTCCACAAAAAATAGTTGTTTGTATATCAAATCTTTGAACTACAGAGACATCGATCCAGACAATGATTTCATTGGCATCTTACGAGAGATTTTGGAGTTGACATATAATTATGGCACAAAAACTGCTAATATCGTGCTATTCAAGTGTGAATGGTTCGATCCAATTCAAGATCAAGGTTGGAAAATTGACAAGCATGGCCTTGTGGATATAAACTACAAGCGTAGATATCAAGGCTACGAACCATTTGTCCTATCAAGTCAGGCTCAGCTCGTGTACTTCACAACTTAACCTAGAGGGGGACAACGAGGTCGGATTGGTGGGCAGTATGCAAGACTAAAGCTAGAAATATCTTTGACATTGACGAAATAGCTTATCAGGAGGACGAGCTACCTCTTGTAACAAATATTGTAGATGTGAACTGAACGGAAGTTACTCATTACACGAGTAATAATGTAGAAGATGTAGAATTATTCGAAGAGGAAGACGAAGATGAAGGCGAAGTAGATGAAAGTGAAAACGAGGAGGAGGAAAAGGAAGAGGAGGACGAGGAAGGCGAACAAAATAAATTTTTTGAAGATGATTGAAAATAAAAAATTTGCCTGTAGAATGTACTATATTTTGACTGTAGAATATACTATTTTGACGAATATATGTATTATATTTTGCACTGTAGAATGTATTATCCATTTAGACTTGTGACACCACTAGTTATTTTCTGTACAATTCTATGAATGCTGTGAGATATGCATAACATTTTGACTGTAGAATGTACTATATATATTTGTGTATTTCTTTATTCATCATATGTTGTTATCAGGTATGACAGGACGACGCGGAGGGTTCAGCAGGTCCCGAGGTAGACAGAGTGCTCCTCCGGTACTGCCTACTGTTGGTTCCGGATCCTCGTCGTCCAGTACTCCAGTATATCGATCAGTCACATCTCCGACTACGACGAAGTTACGTGGCATCACTCCTGGGACGAGTAGTTCCAGCCCTGGTAGTACTCCCTTGTCCAGCGTTCCTCCTATTGACGGAACCATGGAGACATATGAGCATGTGGAGGAGGTCGTGCCGACGTTGTCCCAGCATCAGCTAGATCCTCCATGCGTACCTCCAGAGGAGACGAGGACAGAGATTTGGGCCGATGGTACAAAATAAGTCAATTAAATGGTTTAGCATCATATATATTGTGTATTTCTTTATTCATCATATATTGACTTTTTTGATCAAAATAATTATCTTTGTATAGATATCGTCCATCGTCGGTTCAGAGATGCCTGGGCCTCTTTCTGAGGAACAACTATGGTGGCCCTTGGATTAACTACTCTGAAGCTCCGGAGGAGAGGAAGGTGTTCTGGTTTGCGCACTTCAAGTTTAAAGTATATTATATAAATCCTCTAATTTATGCATATTATATAACTTATCTGGGATGCTCACATACTAAATTATTTATTGTAGCAAACATATTTCTATCCTCCGCACCGGGCCGAGTTGATCGAGCGGATGTTTTCTGCCGTTGCCGCCAAGCTTATCCGTGATGCTCTGGATGACCAGAAGGCTCATGATCGTGCTGGAAAATCGATCCAAGGTTGGATCACGCCTGAGCAGTGGACTGCGATGAGGGCTAGATTCGACGATCCAAGGTACAAGGAAAGGTCTGAGAAGGCCAAGGCGGTTAGGAGGAATGCTGCAAAGTGGTATGGTGGCTCGATTTCGATGATGGAATATTTCTGTCATTTGGTATTTTTTTATTTAAGATATATTATTTTAATATAAGTACGATAAAATGGTAATAAGAAAAATATTTAATTTTAGTACTAAACAATATATTTTTAACAGGTACAGAGGGGTGAGGATGCAAACATGGTGACCGTCTTCTTGGCCACCCATCGAAAGGACAGAAATCTCATTGATGAGAGGGCCTCGTAGACCTATGTAAGTATTACTTTACTTTGTGTTAATTTTAATATAACTTAGGAAATTATCGAGTATCCAAACTTTTCTAGGCCGAATATCTTAGGCTGCGTGAGCGGACGACTACTAGTGCACCTACACCTGGAGAGGCTGGTACTTCCTCGCAGCCCGCTCCAGCTCCGTCGGCGGACGAGCTGTGGGTGACCGCCGCTGGTGGTCTCCAGAGGGGTACGTACTACAGCCCTCGCAGTCGTCTAGGGCCTCCCCGACAAGTGCGCATTCCTCACAGCCCTCGCAGTCGTCGGCCAGAGTCCAGGAGGCCGTTGACCGTCAGATTGTGTCTCTCCGTGACGAGTTGCTACGAAGGATGGAGGAGGAGCCCCGATCCCAGCTGCAGGCAGACGATCCGACGCTCATCGCACGATTTGATATGCTCGACCACAGCATCACGGAGCTCCGAGATTTGACAAATAATCTTAGAACCTCGACAGAGCGCAGCATGACGGAGCTGCAGGCATCACAACTATCCATGGGTGAGAGGCTGACGATGATGCATGATTCAATGGTTCATAGCAGTACGAGGCTGTTATCTACCATGGATTCTTACAACCAGCGACTCGCAAAGTTGGAGCGGATACGTCCTCCTGGTGCGCCTACATCGACACAGACTCCACCGACGTTACTGCCTTCTCCATCGACATCGGTGTCGATTTTACGGGAGCAGTATGATCTGTTCTTATCCTTCATGCGCGCCGGTGGTCATCCTCCTACAAATCCGCAGTAGTATGGATATTTGCATGGATATTTGCTGGATATTTGTATAATTGAGGATGAGACTCAGTTGTTTGGATATTTGCTGGATATTTGTATTTTATTATATTATTCATATTAAATATATGTTAATTTACCGGTGTTGAGTGTTCAACCCAAGGGGTCGGCGAACCCAGTAAATTCAACGGAGGGTTACTCCGGGTCTATTTGTACAGATTATGAATTAATAAACTACAGGAATAATAATTTGGAAATAATTTAGTATTGATTTTTTTATTTTTTTACTGTTTCATTAGCGACGTTTTTAGCGACGTTCATACACGTCGCTAAATACGTCGCCAAGTTGCAACGTTACTACACGTCGCTAATGACGTCGCAAAAAATATCGCTAAAAACGTCGATGTACGTCGCAACTTGTTGACATGGCAGTATTGCCAGGTCATAGTAACGTCGTTATAAAAGTCGCTACATACGTCGCTAATTTGCGACGTAAAGCGACAAATGAACACGTCGCTAATTAGCGACGTTGGGTCGCTAAACATCGTTACATCGCTAGAAAATGTCGGTATAGCGATGTTTGGCGACGTTTTTTTTCGTCAGCGACTAGCTGAAAGGCAACTTCTGTAAAACGTTGCTAATTACGTCGCTAAATTTATTTAGCGACGCTTATTGATCATTTAGCGACATTTTTTTACGTCGCTAATATGACTTTTTCTGGTAGTGGCATAGTGCCTGGACACAAAGCACCAGGCCGCATGCGCCACAAAGCATGCGCCCGAGCTAGCAACCGTGCATGCAACTCGCGCAAGAAATGTGGTTTAATAGTCTACCCAGAATTTAAGATTTCTGGCTTGGTTTTCGATTAGTTTTTCAATTGCCACTAACCACAATGCTTAAATCACCCTAACACACTCTTACACAGATCAAAAAAATACAAAAAGAACGTAGCTTTTGGTCTACTTTTTTCTGTTTGAGTTGAGTCTTGTATTAAAATACAAAATATATTTCCGAACACGTCTTCGATCTTAAGTCTTGTTTTGAGCGACATTTATCCGATCAATTTGCTACAGGAAATATTAGCCCAGAAGCATACACAACAAATAATTATTTTAGGTGAATTATCAAAATATAATGGGCTAAAAATATTCCATATTTTCATAATTGACAAAAAAAATTAGAAATGAAAACTATCAATAGCTCCCCTTTAATTATAGGACTCCCTCGCAAAAAGTGAGTCTAGCTTGTCTCTCACTCTTTGTCACGTAGACAAAATAGAGTAGGCACATGATTAGCCAATAATGTGAGGTTTGCCTCACCTTATTGGTATCTTTATACAAATATGTGAGTATTTATTGTATATTATATTATTTTTTTAGTTTTTGTGATTTCGATATCGTAATAAAGATAATGGATTTTTGCAATACGAGCCATTGATTATTAGTATCGTGCCATGCTGGCATTACTGGATTTGGATATTGATGATATATTAGTTATCAAGATTTTCTCGTTTTGTTTGTATCGAGGATCATGTGAGAAGTCTTGTGCGATACTCCAGTTATCAAAAAAATTATTTAAATGACCTATGCAACCTAATGTATTTTTAAGTTTATTGAGAGACATGTTAACACCAAGACTTCCAGAGACTTGTAGAATACTCTTGGCTTTATCATAAACTTGTACTAGGACCCGTGTGTAGAATGGAGAACCATTAAATTGCCAAAAATGGGATTTACCTATCAGACATGTATACTGCCAATATACCGCAAGCATACCGTCGGTATGCAGTCGGGATGCAGGTTATCACGCTCTGACTTCGCAGAGCCTAAAGATAGCCACTGGACGTGATATCGTACAAGCCTAGATTGCACTTGTACAAGACGAGGAGATAAAATAGGAATAGTTATCTTGGAACGACGATATTGCATCGAAAGAAAATAGAGTATACGAAAATGAAGCTCTTTATTTATAATGTAGTTGATTACAAAGGCTCTCAATAGCCCCACTGGACATGTCAATTTGGCTTACAATACTCATGATCTTTTTTGCTCACAAAAGATCTCACTGTTTCATACATCATGTCTTCTTATATCCTCAGTCGAACACCTTCATGTTGCCAAATCTGAGCTCCCAACGCCTTGGTACGACTCAGTGGATCTTCGTACCTAGAGGGTTGGGTATCAGTACACATCTTGTACTAGTGAGTGAGGTAGCCCACTCGCCTAAACCAACACTAAGTAATCATGTAAAGTATATAGTTTTATATAGTGATCTGGCAACGATGTTGACTTGCTAAGTGCAAAGTGTGCCAACAAAGCACCACTTTGTGCCCTTGAGCACGAGCCTGAGCCCGAGTCCCAGTCCGATAAGGAAAACTTTCCAAAGGTGGTGACAAACCAAAGATTGTCATAATGAAGTTCACACTTAATCCCTCTAGGAAAGTTAACCCACATGGGCCTCCACCCCATGTGCATATACCAATACTAAGCATAGCTATATATTGAGATATACACATTGGTGGTTTTCCAATGTGGGACTAAAACTCCCAAAGCCAAGTGGAAAACACCAACAAAATGTTGCAAGAATTTGTCTATGATTCAAATAACAACATCACACAGAAGAAGATAACTCTTTTTATTGATATAATTCACATTTAATACATAACTGTGTAAGGGTGCCATACGAGCTTACAGCTTGCAGAACAAAATGAGATTACATCATTCCACACATTACATCTCTTTATTAGAAACAAAAGATATATATAAACACCTTTGATGGAAGTCTTCAAACTATAACTTGGAAGCTTCAAAAGGAATATGAATATGCTTCGGTTGATGAACTAGACGGGCCTTCAGCTCCTCGTTGCGCCTCCCTGGTTCGCGGCACCTGTGTAGACGTGGGTAGCACATTTAAAATGCACCGGTGACGACGAATTAATCTAACTCACCAAAATCAACACGATAATCATGTGAAGCAAGTATTATTATTGTGGTCTTTCTATCTTTCCTAAGTTCAATTTTATAGAATCAAATAGGAAATGTAGCATATAATATGCATCACCTAATGGTGATTCTCACCCATGACAGATATTCCTTTTCTGCAACAGGACTTAACATGTTCTTCCCTGTGAACAAGACATCGTTAGCTAAATATCTTGAATATTGTAAGGTCACTGACACTACAAGCCATCCTGGAGTTCTAGTGAAACAGAGATCCTCTCAGTTCGGGTAGCTAGCCCTTCTGAATACCCCGTATCACCTCATGCCAGGACTTCAGCTAGCACCGTTTCTCCCAGAAACAATGCCCCAACAACCATTCAAGGAACAATACCTTATGCACAAGTTGTCCATGACCATGCATGTCTAAGAAACTATGTTATTAAACATAGCATGCATGACAACATAAATTTGATATAACTACGCAACATATTCTCATTGTATAATCTATCTGCCTCGAGTCATTGTTCATAACTTTCATACTACTTGTTGCAACATGTATCCATGAATCCATTTCTACTTAGCACAGTACTAGAACACACATTTATAGGACAAGCATGCAATAATCAGGTGACTCTCTTTTATCTTGAGTTATTTTATTAATGGTATAATTGATCGATGGATGTAACAAGAGAGAGATTTTGTTAATGTGTGAAGATACGGAAAGAAGGATCAAAGCCACTCACTGTTGGAGAATTGCCGAGAGAAAGAGATATCCAACGTTTTATCTATGCTTCATCTACACGGCTACTTGCATTTGCACCAACAAAGGATCAGTACTCTTCTTATTTCTTCCAGAATTTGATATAAATGCGCAAGTCGATGAACACAAGCAATAAAAACCATCGAAAATATCCACGAAAACACTTAGAAAGTGACTCTTATATAAAGTTCTCCCTCAAGATACGATCCACTGCATATGGGACCCGATTCCGAAGAAGTCAGTCCAAAGAGAAAAATAATCTTAATTCAATATGTCCCGATCAACGATACGTGCCTCCGAATGAGGAGCGGGACACTACCTCTGAGGATGCTTATGCTTCTACCTCGTAAACATTTGAGCTAAGAGACTTTGACTATTAATTGAACTTTGAACCTATCAAGTAAAAAATCCTAACTCCTTTCTAGCTAGCTACAAAACCCAAACACCATATTATATGTAATTATAATTTATTAAATAATAATTTTTAATTATTCTCTTATAAAATGAATGGGCTCCAGGAACTTAGTCCGGTCGATTTCGCACCGGTTCTATCCGGGTCGTGGGCTCGAGCTAGATATTTATATTTCGGTCAAAGTCTGGCTCAGACTAAACTGAATCCTTTGACAGGACTAGCCCGGCTCAGACTTAACCCGGTCAAACATAGGCCTGGGTCGGCCTTCCCTGACTGGTCCACCCAATACCATGACTCAAGGCCTAGGACCTTGCAGTAAACGATGCCAGAACACTTGGTCCAGTAATGTCTCTATTTGTACTCAGATCATGCTTAGGATCCTGGAAAGCATCTTCAGGTCAGATAACCAGCTGTGTGCCTGCCTCATCTTGTTGGTCTCCTCCATCAAGCATCGATTGACAGATTAATTTTCTGGACCCTTCCAAGTACAGGAGGAGGAGGAGGAGGAGGAGATTGCATTGTCGACCACTTGTAACGTGTCCTACATGAAATAACTCCTTATCTTCTTCTAATCCACAAACCGCATGGTATGCATTCTCTCTCCACCGAGAATCAAAAGTAAAGATCTCCAAAGCGATTCTCTAAGCTGTGTTTTCCTTCATTAGTGCACCAGGCATTGAACATATCCCATCTCGCCAGCATTAGGAATAGGAAGACATATAATTCAGAAAACAGAGTACTTGCCGGCCTCTTGATACATTATTTCAAGGATGTAGTGGCAGTCTAATTGAATGGACCCAACATGTCTACAGATTGCTTAGGACAAAGGACCTGGTAACCACTCACATATCATCTAACCCACATGTACCAGCAGTTGCACCAAATTGTCTGGCTCACATTAAGACATTTCCAAGGAGTAATAAAAACACAGACAGATAGGTACCAGAGATCATCTCGATCATTATACACAGCACATGGCTAATCACTCTCTAACCGGACATAAAGAGAGCTACGTTCAGCTTCGAATTAAGCATTTGATGCTTGCATATAAGTAAGGAATCACCATACATGGTACTTGAACACAAGCCATGAATCCAACTATTCATTGAAACAACTCTGTGCGCAGTCAAATTGCACAGATTTGTGTTCAGTACAAAGAGGCTTCTTAATTGAGATGGCGAGCAAGTGGCAAAGGATGGCTGCATTAGGGAAAAGGAGGATCAGCTCGTTGCCAAGAACAAATTCCTTTGCTAAATCAGATGCGTCCACCACATCACCACATCAGTTGCGGACAAGGGTCACTTTATCGTATACTCAGTAGAGGGGAGGCGGTTCATGGTTCCCTTAAAATTTCTCAGCAGCAGCATCTTTGTAGAGCTATTGAGAGTGTCTGAAGAAGCATTTGGTTTTCCGGGTGATAGTCATATCACATTGCCTTGTGATGCAGCCTTCTTAGAGAATGTTATATATTTGCTTAATAAAAGGCGATGCATGAAAGATGTAGAGAGAGCACTGCTTACCTCCATTTCCAATGGTCAATATTGCTCCTCCACCTCTTATTTCTCTCTTCTTCATAGTCAGCAATTAGCAATACCTGGCTTCTGAAGATTGGTATTTTGTGTAAAGTACATATGTATATATAGCTTTATGGAAATTTTGGCACCAATATTGCTGTGGAAATTAATCAAGACATTTTTTCCCCCTTTCTTCTTTCTAATTGTGATGGAAAGAAATAGTTAAATACACAAGTAAACCATTCATTCCACAGAATAAAACAAGTAACACAAGCATCCCTTCATCTCTCTAAAAGCACGTATTTACCATGTTCTTTAAAACGCTCTGTGATTTATGCTTTCACAAGCGCGAGTAGTAAATGTTACAGTGAATATCTGAATAGGAGAAAGCTTATAGTGATAGGATTTGAAATATAATCCTATAAGTTAGAAAGTACATAGAACAGGTTTGAAACCGCTCATTGAACTTTACTCTAATACATTTGGCGAACAATTGTTGAACTTTATTCTAAAGTAATGAATACATCGAATTTTGAATTTTTCAACCTGCCGAATTATTTCTTAATGCGTGCTTTTTACTGTAATCAAGATAGCTTACAAGAGCCAAACGCCTCCATTCTTGCAATCTCTTAGAGAATAACTACGTCACAATAAACTTGATAACATAAAGTTCTTAAACCCAAAAAAGCACAAACATGTTAAATTATAAAGCTATGATGCATTCTCCTTCATAAAACTTGAGTCATTTCATAGCCTGTTTTACCATATGAATGGCCATTTGACCAGAACAGTTTGGCCTGAAGGTGAGGATAGGTTGTTCTAGAAAGTTAAAAAAAAAAAAATTCATATCTGGGGCGCCAACTCCTATCGCACCTAGGATTGACTGAATCTTATTTATTTAAATAAATTAAAAAAAATCCAATAATTCCAAACGAGATCATTTAAATTAAAAATAAATTTGATTGGAATAATTCTAGCATATTATTTACAAAAAAATTATTTTGATGAAGTTGTTCGATTGCATGGGTTACTGAAAACGATTGTGTCTCACATGGATGCCAAGTTTTAAAACTACTTTTGGAAAACTCTATGGCACTTGATGGGAACAAATTACAATTACCACGGCTTATCATCCCCAGATGATGGACATATTGTGGTGGTTAATATAGAGTTTAGGAAATCTTCTACGTTGTTTGGTTGAAAAATATATCAGAAATTGAAATCTCATATTACATACGGCCGAGTTTGCATATAAGGCAATCTCCAATGAAAATTTCTAAAATTGAGTTTCGATCATACTTGGCAATGTAACTTTAGTAAATTTCTATCCTACTTGGTAGAGTTTCTTCATAGAATTTGTACAAATAAGAAAACTCTCTCCAATGGTTCTTCATTTCTATCCAACATGACAAAAAAATGAAATGATCAATTTAGTGATGTGGGGCCCAATAATAATTGTCATAAGAGATGAAGAATTTCTATTAAGTTTTTTTCATCCTACATCAATGCCACCTACGATAGAAATTAGAATAGAAACCACCATTGGAAGAATTTTTTTTCTAAAAAAAAGTCAACCATAGAAATAGGAAAGATAGAAACCCCCATTGAAGATGACATAATAGTTCAGTTAATAGGTCTATAAGCATGAGTCCATTTCAGGCTGTGCATGATTTTAAACCTACGATGTCTATAGATCACATTTTCATGTCTCAACATTCTACGGTCTACATCTGCATTTGCCAAACATATTCATGATTTGTATAAAGAAATCACAAAAAAAATTAAATTAAATAATATTAAATATAAATCTTTTGTTGATAAACAAAAAATAAAAAAAAAATTGAATTCCAAATTGGTGATTATGTTATGATCTGGATTAGACCGGAACAATTTTCTCCATGATCCATTAATAAATTACATACTCGTAGTGCATAACCATTTAGAATTTGTAAATAATTGGATCGAATGGTTATGGCATTGACTTACCACCTGGATTTTGGGATCAGTTCCACATTTAATCTTGAAGATTTGATAGCTTACAAGGTGTAAACCCCCTGAATTTTCAAAATTTTAAAAACTGGATTTTACACAATTTTTTTGGAATTTTCTGGGAATTTTCTGTAATTTAAAAATAGGGTTTTAATTATTCAATAATTTTTAATTGATATTAAACACTATTAAAATATTATGGAAATAATATTTTTGGATGTAAAATGAAAAACTGGACTTAGGGAAATTTTTCTGGAATTTATCGGGCCCCGGACCTATTTTTAAATACCTAAAAACTATTTATTTATTTATTTAATTAATTATTAATTACTGATTTTAATTAATTCTGATATTATTATTATTATTATTATTATATATTTATTTTTCCGGTTTGGGCCCGGCCCGGCCCAGTGGGCCGAGCCCAGTGCAGCGAGCCCAGCCCTCCTCCTCCTTAGCGGGTCGGGCGGGTCCGCTCACCCGGAGCCCGCCGCCCGACCCGACCCGGACCCCGGTCACCCCTACCCCGACTCCCACGACCGGAATTCCCTCCGCCCGCCGCGTTCTCCGGCGACGTGGCCGGAGAACCTCCCCACGACCGCCTTCCCCTCCGATTTTCCCGCCTCGTCGTCCCCGACCCAACCCCGCCTTAAGCCCTATAAATAGCCGTCGCCACCGCCTCCTTTCTCCCCGCAAACCCTAACCCTAACGACCCCCGACGCTCCGGCGAGCCCCGTCCACCGACCCCGACTGCCCTCAGCCACCAGCGCCGACGACCCAGACCGCCCGGCGACCTCCTCCCGCGCCAACTCCCCCGCCGTGAGCCACCGCCCAGAGCCCTTCCTCCTCCTCTCCCCTGCTCCTCTCTCCTCCCCGCTGTCGAGAGCCGCCCGTGTCCGACTCCCTCCGCCCTAGCCGCTGTCGACGACCCCGCCGGACCACCCGCAGCCCCGGCCCGACCTCGCCGACCGACGGTCAGCTTCCCCGAGCCCCGGACACGGCGGCAGGACGCAGGACACAGCCCAAACACAGTGGACACGGCACTGGACACGTGTCCAGGACACGATTCGGACTCGAAAAGCCCCGATTTCTCGGTCCCCTTCAGGTATTCGTATCTTGCAACCCTGATCTCCGTTTTTGATTCCGTCAATTCCTACGCGAAGCCTGTATGACCCTCTCGGTGTCCGGACAAACTGTTCGGGGCATCGCGTCCTGTGGTGATCGCACACCGCGATCCAAAAACAGGAAAAAAACCAGACCCTGTTTTACCCCGGAACTGAGTACGCCCCGCCAAACGGGACGACTTGGTCGCGCGCGGTCTTCACAGATACGTGCGCCTCGTCGATACGGACGTGTGGGATTTCGCGGAAGCTGATTTGGGTGTGCGTGCACACCGGAATCAACGCGTATCCGCGGACATCGCCCCGTATCCGTCTTTTCTGCAATTCGACCTAACTTTGTGTACACACGTCGGATCGAGACGAAACTTACGCCATCGGACTCGTAGCGATACGCTGGTCCTGTGGGTCAAGTTTGGTTCGATTCTGAGAACGTTGACGAAATCGCGTGTCGTGGGCCCCACAGGCCCCGCTCGACGGGCGATTTTGTGTTTGGCTCATCGGAATCCAATTCTGGAAGTTCCGTTGGGTTCGTATCAGCGTTCCTGACCTGTTGACACTGAGTTTGGTGAATTTGGAGACCTTTGACCCTGACACGTTTTTCGGTGCAAAGCGGGCCCACCAGTGGACCCCGTTTTGGCCCGAAACTGCCGTTTTTGCCCTTGTCTCCAAATTGGACTCAAGGACAGGCGTTTCTAGCTGATTGATATTTTTTGGATCTGATGGTGATGTTTGTTTCAGCAACCGGAGTACCGCCTGCAATTCCCGCCGAAGTCAGAGCCGTAAACATAGCCGGAACCACAGGCAAGTGTACCTCGCCAAAACTTGCAGCTTGCTACATATTTCCTGGACTTGGTTATACATCAGTGGGCAAGTAATGCTTGCCAATTTCTCAGATATTTCTGGTTTAGTATTTTACCTGATTGCTGTAGATTTTTATGTAAACTTGATTAACTGCTCAACCCAGGACACCTGACACACTTCATGTGACGGAATTGCCTGAGATATACCTGGTGATTCCGTATAGGTTACATATTCATGACATTTACAGATTCATGCTTAGATTCTATCCTGACTCATTGCATTAGTTAAATCTTGCGTGGCTTGTACCTGATATTCTGGAACTGTGACGTGAGATTACATGGGGTGGGGAGAGTATTATCATATCAAGGCTGAAAATAATATAATGAAAACACGGTTATCTGGAGGTGTCTTAGTCTCTGATACAGAGCTTTGGCACAAGTTCTGGCCCTCTCGAGAAATACTGCTATGGTTTCTCCAACACTGATCCTGTAGTAGTCTCAGCCTGAGTATGACTAAAACTCTCACTTGCATATCACCTAGCTGGTTTACATATTTACCCTGCTGTTATTTTATTGCTGCTCTGATATTCATGTTGGCTTGAGATATTTCTGTACCTTGCTATGTCCCCTGAGGACCTGGAATGGATGATGTCCCCAGGTACAGCTGAAGAGAACTACCCTGAAGTGTACGGTACCGGAGCACTCCTCGGAACAGAACAAGGAGCAGAGGACGAGATAGTGGCCGAAGACTTCTCCTGAGCATCTGCTTCAGCTACACAGTATTTCCATTTCCAGCATTTTAAATTCCTGTCTTTTCTTAAATGTAACAGACTAATTCTCGGATTTGTTCCCGAGATAGCTTATTTGAGATTTCAGTATTTATTTCCATTGCAAAATTTTTGGCTTTTAATCTGTGACTTTCTGTGGATGAGATTAGAAATACCTGAGACTTGTAACATATTACTGTTAGACTACAGCTTAAGCATGCCCTGATGGATCCATTAAATTGGGTTGTCCATCGGTGCGTGCTGCTGGCCGTTGCCACGCATCTCCAGTCCCTCGGCGTTTTGGGACTGGGGCGTGACACAAGGGTCCCCAATTAGTCAAGAAAATCCACTTGAGATTCACATGAGCCTACTTTTGAGTCTTTGCTCGAGAATTCTCCACCACTACCCTCACTTCCATGGTTCCAATCAGCAGATCACATTGATATAATATTGGATGATCAGATAATCTCTACTATAGATGGTGGTTGTTAACTTTAATTGGTTTGATAGAGAAGTCGATCTGAATCTGATTATTCGTGGATTGCATGGGAGGAGCTGCACCACCTTGATCGAGATTTACTGGAATACTATGATAATAGCCACGTGAGGACATTATGCCACTTGTTATGAAGACCTAATGTAGAAGACGACACAATTTGGCCACATTATGGATTAATATTTGAATTTTGAATTCAGTTTTTTTTTTATACTATTTTTCCATTGTCAAAATAAAATTGTCCTAATCAATAAGAAGGGAACTTGTGTTTACATATAGTTTTTTTTATTGTTTATTTTGTGTGGGTCTATTTTTATCCTTGTTTGTCAATGTATAGGAAAATGAATGAAAAGAAATCATGTTTTAATGAAATCCACTTTCTCATTGTGACTGTGATAGTCAATTCCCTCTCCCTCTCTTAATCCTCTTTCTCATTCAAGACTCCAATTCCTTATTCTCCGAATAGGGCAACACCCGCGCCCCCTCATCTCCCATTATCATAGAAACAACAACAACTGCAGCAGCGTCGTACCAACAACAACAAATGAGTGGCAGCTGCAGCAGTATAGTAGCAGCAACAACAACAACGTACAAGTAGCAGCAACAGCGTATCAACAATGTAGCAGCAGTAGCACACAACAAAAATAGCAACACAGCAGTAACAACGCACAACAACAGCAGTAGCAACACAACAACAACAACGCATAGCAGTAGTAGTAGCAACAACCCCCTTTCCAAGTCCTCCGCTAGCACTAATTGCAAGAATTAGATAATTATTCAAAAAACCAGATTCATATTTCCTTTCCAATGAATCAAGTAATTGAAAACATCTACATCTAATATATTATCAATAGGCTACTGATCAACAAATAAACTTGAGTGCTTCTGCAAACATAAAAATGGAGCTCGTTATTATTGTCACGGCCCGATTTTTGCTAAATCGATAATTGTCCCCCAGACGTAATGCCGTACGAGCGTAAGGCCCGCTCGCACAAAACCTAGGCATAATGATATACTTTAGAAATATATGCAACAGAGTACGCAATTGGAATATCACACATTGGAATAAAAAAAGTTCTCTTTATTGATAATGAATATCTTTGTTACAAACTCTTGACTCAAAAGTAAAGGGGTGCCGCACGGGCTTACAAGATGGACGCAAAATGAGATAGCCGATCTATACATTACATCTCTTACAAAAATTCAAAAGGCAAACCACCTTGGGTGCGTGTTTGCACCATCGCTTAGGAGCTTCAAAAGGGTATGTGCGAGCTCCTTGAGAATATGTACTTGCGCTCCAAAAGTCACGAATACGAACTCGTCAGACCAGCGAAAAGTTGGGGGGAGGAAGCTTCAGCTCCTCGCCACGTCGCCTTGGCTCGGGGAACCTACTGCAACGAGGGTCAGTACTTCAAAAAGTATCGGTAAGGGCGAGCTAATCCAACTTACCAAATCGATACAGTATTCATGTGAATATGCAACATTATCATTATGTGATCTTTCTATCTTGCCCTAGATCAAGTTACAAGCAATACATAAAAGTAAATGACATAACGAAATATGTCACCGCTTGGTGACTTTTACCTGCGCCGTCTGAACCACCAGTACACAACTTACCATGACCTTCCCTGCCACGAAAACATAGTTAGTTTGCACAGTTTAAATATACATAGCATGTCAATGGTCGGACTAGGGATGGTCAGTTGTCTTTCTACCTCGGGTAGCTAGCCCTTAGCGGATGTCCCAATTCATTCCGTGCTAGGACTTCAGCTAGCAAATGTTCTACTCAGGCCGAAGTAGTCCCAGTGCCCCGACGACTGTTCGTAGAACTCTACCCTTGTGCACAAGTTGTCCTTGACCATGAATCGTCTAAAGACTAAGTTATGAAACAAAGAATTTCAAGGCAATATAAGAAAATGAACTTCATGCATATTCCATATTATAGGATACCTGCTCAATGATCATATTACAAATTGTACTACTCATTGCATAGTTATAGATGAATAAGTTCTAGCTACAACTGAAACATAAAATAGATACATGCATGACGGACAAGCATGCAATAATATGATAGTACAATATTTTTATGTGACCAGAATTAAGTATTTCAAGTCTACTTTTTTTTATCTTGATTCAATTTTATTATTATGGTATCGTTGATTGGAACGCACAAACGAGCAAATTATTAAGAATGAAAACTTGGAAGTGGGGCGCTAATCTGAAGTAAGGCCACTCACAAGTTGGTGAATCAGAGAAGAGAAAGGGGAGATCTTTAGGTCTCTGTTCGTGCGTCGCCTACACGATCACCTACACTTATCAACATATGATCAATATCTTCTTGCCTTGGTCTCCCAGAGTTCGATACAAAATACGAAGTTCAAAGAATGAAGACAACAAAATCTATCGAAATCGTTCAAGAAAACTCAAGTCGCAAAACCAACGAGAAAGCAACAAAATGGCATCGAAAACGAGAAAAGAAACCAGCGCAACGGAAAGGCCCTCTGGTCACGCCCCAGATCCAGAATACTAGAGAGCAGAAGAATGACTCAACCAACCACACCTTGCGGAATACCGAAGCAACCTGCAATGCGTTAAGGTTGTCTAGAGACAAGGGGGTGCATACTACAATCACGTCTTCTAGGGTCAAGAACTTCTATATCTTAATCATTCAAACAAGTAGCAATAACATATAATATTTCAAAATAAGAAGTAAGACGTCCCCAACGCCGCATCAAAATATTCTACGATCTAGCAAATACAAGTGATATGCCAGATACACAATCAAAAGTATACATAACAGTGAGTCAGCTACAGTTTGAATATACTATATGTCATGTAGGAAACTAGTGTCCAGATTATCCGGCTAACAAGTGCCGGTTGGTTAAACTCCAAAAGATTATAGTTTATAAAATACGAGCATTGAATGAAGGAACCCACTTGTGATCCTTAACAACCATTCTTCTGGTGCATGCCATCAGTGAGGGAGAGATACGCTTGATCCTCCGGTGCTGGATCTAAACCAGGCCATACAAAACCAGTGGGGTCAGACCCCAAATATCAAGTACCACAAAGGAAGCACGAAATAAAAAAACAAAACCAGTTCTATAGCATGAGATGCTTAAACCAATAATCAATGACATATGTCCCATCCATGATATGACACGATATTCCTTCACCAAACAAGGACAGGAAGTGCCACATCACATCAAGATAGAATACGTCCCTTGATTATGGTCAAGCTAGAATAACTCTGCGTCATAATTTCAGTCCACAGGCTATCGTAACACAAAAGTGCAACCTAACAACCAAACAAGGACATGAGTTGGACTATCATGCCATAACAGTCTATGTCCCTAATTCCACTCAACAGAAGGCACAATACAAAAGCAGGGATACAATATTAAGTAAAATTTCATAGTGATAAAAAGTAGCTCCGATCCATGTTCCATTGTAACACAACAGCGCAACTCAACAACCAAGCAAGGACATGAGTTAAAACTTTCATGCTGCAACAGTCCACTTCTCTAACTAAAGCAGATTTAACGGCCAAACAAGTGTTACATCTTGATATGTGATCTATGAGTTATCCCAGTAATGCAATATATAAGTATCCTCAAATCGTGCCATAATCGAGCAGGGCTGGCTGAACCAAATATATACAAGCAAGAATATATGATGCACAAGTCACTTACAAGGGCCCTGAGCTAATTTAATGATCAGTAGCAGTTTCAGGCTTTCTATAGAAAAGACACTGGCTCGACGTATAAATAAGTCAGATACTGCACTCCACTAGTGCGGATGATATACAATATCCGTGGTGGCCAGCCCTTAGTCCTAGCTAATTAGGGTGGTTCGACATGCACGATCTCGAGCTACCGTTCCCTCCCGATGCTCTACAAATTAAGTTTCCTAGTTAACCTTAGGTGATTTAGAACCTTATGACGTGGTCACATTAACATTCTTTCCTATATGTCGTACTTAAAGTACGAGAACTCTTGATACGAATCCACATTGTCTCTTAAAGTTAAATCTGGATTCACCCAAGTGTGATGCAATAATCAATACTATCTAACCACAGCTAAAGTCACTGTCCAACTACCAGATCCATGCAAGAAAATAATTACATATATAATGTATCAAGTGTATGTGGGACGACGGCTCACTATATTAAGTAGCACTATTGGTACGATCAAGTATATCAGCACGGATACAATAGTCAGGGCAGGAACGAGTTCTAGTATCAAGGTTGTGGACAAGTTGTTAAGTAGCAATGTATTCAGGATAGGACAAGCAAATAATGGTAACAATAATTTGTTACTTTATTATATTGATAGATAAATAAGAGTAGTGCGAGAAACCCTCGAGATCAGATCCAAAATTCTTAAACCAAACAAGGACCGGAATTGCAGACCCTCCTTTGAGTTGAACTACGTCCCTTATTTTGTCCAACGTATAATAAGGTGATCCAGGGAATATAGCCTAATCAGCATGTAAGTACATGTAGGGCCATATCTACAGGCTCATGCCAGACGTTTAGTAATTTAGCACGTGATCACATCTGGGTCAAATAATTTATTTCTAAGTTAACACATAGCATCATAATCATTTAATCAAATAAACATTAAACCAAGCAGGTGTCAAAGTGGACGCATGGGAATAGTTGACGCATGAGTCAGTTGGCCGTATGACCAAACGGGCCGCATGAACCAATAGACCGCATGAGTTCAAAGCCGCATGAGGTCAAGGCCGCATGAGAAGAGTCAAGTCTACTCTTCGATAAACGTGTGATGTGACAAACAAAAAATGCAAGTCAAGTCAAGTCAAGTTAGAAAAGTGAACCCCGAACAAAATGAACCAATATACCGCGGACTAAGCTTGACGCAAAATCCGAACCTAATGACTCCACGGGTAGGAAAAATTCACAAAAATACATGGTCGCCGACAGAAAACTCTAACGGCCTACGATATTGATATGTCCAATGACGATGATGATCTTGTACAATTCAAAGTCGCTCTCTAATCTTCTTAACCACTTCAATGGTCTGTGTGTTCATCTCAGGCCCCAATATCTTTCGTTCACCAATGTCATCCCATGCTAAAGGTTACCTGCACTTCCTTCCATACAATGCCTCGAATGGAGCCATTTGTATGCTGGCCTGATAACTGTTGTTGTACGAGAATTCCACTAAGTGAAGGTGATCTTCCCAAGACCCACCAAGGTCTAAAGTACAAGCCCGCAGTATATCTTACAATGTTTGTATTATCCTCTCTGACTGGTCGTCTGTCTGAGGATGGTACGCGATACTGAATCTCAACTTAGTACCCAAGCACTAGTGTAAACTTCTCCAAAAATGAGACATAAAGAGGGTATCACGGTCTGATACTATACTTGCTAGAACTCTGTGCTGCCTCACTATATGCCGCATATACATCTCTACTAACAGCTCTGTAGACTGCCCTACTCGAAAGAAAAGAAAATGTGCCACCTTTGTGAGTCAATCTACTATTACCCAAACTGCATCACGTCTAGTAGGGGTTCTAGGTTAGCCGATCATAAAGTCCATCGTAATGTGTTCCTACTACCACTCTGGAATAGGCAGGGATTATAATAATCCTACTGATCTCTACTGCTCTGCTTTCACCTGCTGACAAATGAGACATCGTGAAACGAACCGAGCTATCTCTCTTTTCATTCTGTTCCACAAGAAATATTGCTTGATATCATGGTACATCTTCGTGCCTCCTGAATGAATAGAATATTGAGAACTGTGTGCCTCGGTCATTACTTTCTGTCTAATATCTCCACTTGGTACACAAAGACGGTTTCCAAATCTAAGTATTCCGTCTTCGTGAATCCTTAATTCCTTCTTAAGGCCTTACTCACATTCTGTCTTGAGCTTCTGAATTTGAGAATATTCTGCTTGAGCCTCCTTGATCCTCTCCACCAAGGTTGACTGAATCTAAAGACTGGATAGTATTCTCGCTCCTTGAGGTAACACTACCTCGATGCCCATCTCTCAAAGATCTTCTAATATGTGCTTCTGAGTTATCAAGACAAATGCACTGCCTCTCCTACTTAGAGAATCTGCCACCACATTTGTCTTGCCTGAATGATACTGAAGTGCTACATCATAATCACCAAACAATTCTAGCCACCTCTTATCCCTCATGTTCAGGTCCTTCTGGATGAATATGTACTTTAAACTCTTATGATCTGTGAATATCTCCACCCGGTCGCTATATAGGTAGTGTCTCCATAGCTCATAGCTTGAGTGCAAATACTACTGCTGCAAACTCCAAATAATGTGTTGGATAATTATTCTCATGATCTCGAAGTTGTGGAGACGCATAAGCTATCACTTTCCTTTGTTGCATCAACACACACCCGAGTCCTTTCCCAGATGTGTCATAATAAATTATGAACCCTCCTGATCCTACTGGAAGCGTAAGGATCGGTGCTGATATTAGTTTCTCTTTCAACTTCTCGAATGCTGCTTGGCACTCTGCCGTCCAAACAAACTTTACCTCCTTGCGGGTTAGACGAGTCATTTGCGCTAAAATTCGTGCAAAGTCTTCCACGAACCTCCGGTAATATCCTGTTAACCCCAAAAAACTTCGCACATCTGCTACTGTCTTCGAGACTGGCCAATTCTTTACTGCTTCGACCTTCTTGGGGTCCACTGATACTCCTGCTCCTGAGATGATGTGCCCCAAGAATGACACATGACCTAACAAGAATTCATACTTACTGAGCTTGGCATACAACTGATGCTCCCTTAAAACTTGCAACACTCTCCGAAGATGTTTTCAATGCTCTTCTTCACTGTTAGAGTAGACAAGAATGTCATCTATTAATACCACTACAAATTGATCTAAGTATGGCATGAAGATACAATTCATCAAATTCATGAATATTGTTGGCGCATTAGTCAATCCGAATGTCATAACTAAAAATTTGTAATGCCCATATCGAGATCGAAATATTGTCTTCGGTATATCTTGCTCCCGGGCCCTCACTTGATAATATCCTAATCGAAGGTCTATCTTGAAAAATACTTTTGCTTCGCTAAATTAGTCAAACAAGTCTTCAATCCTAGGCAATGGATACTTGTTCTTTACTGTTACTACATTCAGCTACCTGTAGTCGATACATAACTGTGTCACCCCATCTTTATTCTTTACTATAAGCGCTGGTGCTCCCTATGGTGATCCACTAGCCCGAATAAACTTATTCGCCTTTAGTTCTTTCATATGTTGATATAGTCAGTTGAGTTCCATCAGTGACATCTGATATACTTTGTTGGAAATTGTTTCTGCTCTTGTCCTTAATTCTATGCAGAACTCCACTTCTCTTACATGGGGTAATCTTGGAAGATCTTTCGAAAATATATCAAGAAATTCTTCAATTATTCTGGGAAGGTGATCCCCAATTCCCGCTACTGCTGCTATGCCATCTTCATGCTGGCCCCTCACCGTTCTGTTGAAGATAAACTCTTCCTTGCCTGGGATGTTAAACAACACTCTACCCCTACGGCATTCTATCGTCGCATGACAGTCTCTCAACCAGTCCATGCCTATAATAACGTCAAAATTACCTATAGAAAACTCGATCAACCTTACAAGTAATAAATGTTCGCACACTACGATTGGACATGCAAGACATACTCTATCAACTCCTACGAGACCATTACCAGTGAGTATATTCAGCCTCTCTGGCAATGCCTTGAACTCTAATCCAATGCACATACAAATGAATGTGATGCTCCAGAATTAAATAATACTATGGCAGGAAAAGACGTAAAGAGAATTTTACCTTCCACCACGTCACCTGATGCCAAAGCCTCCTCTAGAGATAGGGTAAAATCTTGCCATTGGCTTTGTTGTGCTCATTGTTGCTGCCTCCCTTCGATACACAATTGTGGCCTCTGTTGCCCATACTGTTGATTCCTCTGCTGGTCGTACATCTGAGTTTGTATCGGCAATGGACGCTGAGCCAAAGGCCTAACTGCCAGTACTGGTCCTCTGTACTGAGCTGCCCCTAGTGCTGGTAAGGCTAATCGCTGTACTGTCCCTTCAATCCTCTACATCATCGGACAATTAGCGATCTGATGGTCTGGACTACCGCATCGTAGGCACAACCCTTGTGCTTTCCTACACACATCTTTGGTATGGCCTCCCTTGCCAAAATATGTACATCCGACTGGGGATCCCAATCGTTGTTGTTGTTGTTGCCTCTGCTGATATGGCTGAGCTGGTACTGTTGCTGTCGATGCCACTGGCCTCCTCGGTGTTGTGTCATGAATGCGAACGTCAGGAGATGGTTCTGACGTCCGTTGTGATGTTCCTCCTCCTCTGCTCTGTGCATGAGACCTCTTTTGGCCTCCTGTCCTCGAAGCTAACATTTGCATTGTCAGCTCATGTCACTTGGATGTGATCAATACTTCATCGAATGTCTGGTAGTTATGGTCCTCTACCAGTTGCTGAATTTTCAGATGAAGTCCATACTGAAACCTCATCACCCGCTCTGGTTCTGTTGCCACCATTGTTGGGGAAAACCTGCTAAGCCTACAGAACTTTGTCGCATAGCTATCCACGGTTCTCCCAAACTATGTAAGGTTAAACCTCTGTTGTAGGTCATACTGCACTACCACTCCGAAATACTTGACCCTGAATCAGGTTCTAAAGTTGTCCCATAAGACAGGTTGTCTTAAACCAACCTCTTTTGATGCCCACCAATCTCTGGCAAGATCCTGGAGTTGCAATCAGACCTGATCAACTTATTCCTCAGCTGGAACCCTTGCTGCTGTCAGTATTGTCTCAAATTCTGCAACCAAGCATCTGCTGTAATGGCATCCTCTGTGCCATCAAAGTAACTAGGGTTGAGACGGCAGAACCTCACCGGCGCTCTTGAGTCTGTTCTAACACTTCTCTTCAAGGCCGTCTGTAATCCTTGATGCAACAAGACATTCTGCTCCTGCTGCTGGAGCTGCTGATGTTGTTGAGCCGCCATCATTCTTCGAATAATCTCTAGCAATGTCGGTGTATCAAGTGCTACTAGTACTGCTAATACGACCGGGGGTCCTTGAATTTTTGGTACATGTTGTTCCTCGTGATCCTCTACGGGTTTTACCCTAATCCCTCCAGGAACAGGTGATGTCTCTCATTGTGGGCCAACAGATCCTTGTCCTGCTGAAACTACTGGTGCTCCAACCACCGATTTTGGAGAAGCCCTAAAGAAATGGACACAAGATAAATCAAGAACAGGACAATAAATGATCGAGGAATCGATAGTACAGAAGTCAAGCTGAGTTTGAGAAGGCAGATTCAAGATTTCAAGGAGCAACATGTTTCATTGAGATTTCCTATAATCAAGCCACACCACAAGTCTAAAAAATAGACCTTCATGGGACACCACTAAAATATTGTCACACCCCAGATCCAGAATACTGGAGAGCGGGGGAATGACTCAGCCAACCACACATTACGGAATACCGAAGTAATCCACAATGTGTTAAGGTTGTCTAGAGACAAAGGGGTGCATACTATAATCAAGTCTTCTAGGGTCAAGAACTTCTATATCTCAAGCATTCAAACAACTAGCAATAACATAGAATATTTTAAAATAAGCAGTAAGACGTCCCCAACGCCACAACAAAATATTCTAGAGATCTAGCAAATACAAGTGATATGCCAGATACACAATCAAAAGTAAACATGACAGTGAGTCAGCTGCAGTTTAAATATATTACATGTCATGTAGGAAACTAGTGTCCAAATTATCCGGCTAATAGGTGACAGTTGGCTAAATGTCCAAAAGATTATAGTTTATAAAATACGAGCAGTGAATAAAGGAACCCATTCGTGACCCTCAGCAGCCATTCTTCTGGTGTGTGTCATCAGTAAGGGAGAGATACGCTTGATCCTCCGATGCTGGCTATAAACTTGGTCATATAAAACCAGTGGGGTCAGACCCCAAATAGCAATTACCACAAAGGAAGCACAAAATAAAAAAATAAAACCAGTTCTATAGCATGAGCTGCTTAAACCAACAATCAATGGTATATGTCCCATCCATGACATGGCACGACACCCCTTTACCAAATAAGGACAGAAAGTGCAACATAACATCAAGATAGAATACGTCCATTGATTATGATCAAGCAAGAATAACTCTGCGTCGTAGTTTCAGTCAACATGCTATCGTAACACAATAGCGCAACCCAATAACTAAACAAGAACATGAGTTGGACTATCATACCACGACAGTCTATGTCCCTAATTCCACTCAACATAAGGCACAATACACAAGCAGGAATACAATATTAAGTAAAATATCATAGTGATAACAAGTAGCTCCGATCTGTGTCCCGTTGTAACACAACAGCCCAAATCAACAACCAAATAAGGACATGAGTTAAACTTTCATGCTACAACGGTCCACTTCTCTAACTAAAGAAGATTTAACGGCCAAATAAGTGTTACAACTTGATATATGATCTCTGAGTTATCCCAGTAATACAATATATAAGTATCCTCATATCGTGCCATAATCGAGCAAGGCTGGCCGAACCAAAGATATACAAGCAAGAATATATGATGCACTAGTCCCTTACAAGGGCTCTAAGCTAATTTAATTATCAGTAGAAGTTACAGGCTTTCTATAGGAAATATACTGGCTCAGCTTATAAATAAGTCAGACATTGCACTCTATTAGTGGGGATGATATACAGTATCCGTGGTGGCCAGCCTTTACTCCCAGCTAACTTAGGGTGGTTCGACATGCACGATCTCGAGATACCGTTCCCTCCCGATGCTCTACAAATTAAGTTGCCTAGTTAATCCTAGGTGATTTAGAATCTCATGCCATGGTCACATGAACATTCCTTCCTAAATGTCGTACTTAAAGTACGGACACTCTTGATACGAATCCATATTGTCTCTTAAAGTTAAATTTGGATTCACCCAAGTATGATGCAACAATCAATATTATCTAGCCATGGCTAAAGTCACTGTCCAACTACCAGATTCGTGCAAAAAAATAATTACATATATCACGTAGAAAGTGTATGTGGCACGACGGCTCACTATATCAAGTAGCACTCTTAGTGCGATCAAGTGTATCAGCACGGATACAATAGTCAGGGCAGGAACGAGTTCTAGTATCAAGATTGTGGACAAGTTGTCAAGTAGCAATGTATTCAGGATAGGACAAGCAAATGATGGTCACTTTATTATATCGATAGATAAAATAAGAGTAGTGCAAGAACCCCTCGAGATCAGATCCATAATCCTTAAACCGAACAAGGACCGGAATTGCAGACCCTCCCTTGAGTTGAACTACGCCCCTTATTTTGTCCAACGTATAATAAGGTGATCCAGGAAAAGTAGCCTAATCAGCAAGTAAGTACATGTAGGGTCATATCTACAGGCTCATGCCAGGCGCTAAGTCATTTAGCACGTGGTCACATCTGGGTCAAATAATTTATTTTTAAGTTAACACATAGCATCACAATTATTTAATCAAACGAAAACATTAAACCAAACATGTGTCAAAGTGGATGCATGGGAACAGTTGACGCATGAGTCAGTTGGCCGCATGACCAAACAGTCTGCATGAACCAACAGACCGTATGAGTTCAAGGCCGCATGAGCAGAGTCAAATCCACTCTTCGAAAAATATGTGATGTGACAAACAACAAATGCAAGTCAAGTCAAGTCAGAAAAGTGACTGGTGTGACACATTATAAAAGTGACAGAAGAAAAGACAAAAGTAGGAAAAGTCGTGCCGAGTCAGTAGTTAGGCGTCCAGAAGAAGAGGGACGCATAACTCCTGGTTGCATGTTCGACTAGGCCGCATTCTACTCTGGGCCGCATGCACACTTGGCCGCATAAAATCTTTTGGGACTTAGAGAAATTTTTATTCGTTCAAGTTTCAAGCAATTGACCAAGGGACACATGTGCATAAATTTATTTCATGCGTCCAACAAGATGGTCGCATGAAATCTGTTGAGCGAGAAGTCTAGGCCGCATGCAATCTGTTGGGCGCATGGAGCTCCTTCATCCCCAATCCAGCAAGTTTGGCCACAAAAAAGATCTGAAATCCAAACCATTTTTCTTCCACAGAATCCTCAAACGAAGTCCAAATCCAGCAAAGTAAAGTTCTAAACTATTCAAAATCAAGTGCTCATCAATATAGAACAATAAGTTTTCGAAAATATTAAGTTTTAAGATATCAAAACTCAAGAACACTTAAGAACATAAAGAAAACTCTAAAACTTAAAACTTAGTTCTACACTAATCCATCTAGCAAATCCAAAAATACCAAGTTCTAAATGCATGAAAAAACATATAAGGAACATAATAGAACAAAAATATAAAGGGTTTTTCCATTTCTTGCAAGATGTACTTGCCTATAGAGGGGGAGAGGAAAACCTAAGAAAGAGAATGGAAGAGGAAAAATGAGAGGAGATAGAGTGAAGTTGGGTTATATATGGAGGGTTTGAGGTTTAGACCATGGATTCAAGTCATGATAACACCAAACCAAATAAATAAACCAAGAGCCAAGTTAACCAAAAAATGGGTCTAGTCTCTCTACAACATATAACTACGCTAGCAAAAAATAATTACGCTCCAAATACTTATATTGGGAATGGGAAGTGACACCTCTCGACTCTGCCGCCGAGTCTTTCCTTGAGGCACGATCCGCTGAATGTGGGACTTGATTCCAAAGAAACCAATCCATAACGTGGAAATGATCTTGATTCAATCTGTCCCGACCGAACGATACCAAGTATTTCTTAGCCACGCTTTCCGAAAAGGGCACTACAGTTATGATCCTACATATTAAATAGAAAACTTGCTTATTTTAGGTGTAATATTTAATTCAATTTACTACAAAATATAAGATTTGTATGATAACTTGTGGTTTCTTACTTTATATAATTATATATATTGGGACAGAGAAATTATCTGATGAATAGAAATAGTAAAATAAAATTTGCTTCAATTCAATTTAATTCCTAACTTTAAACCTCGCATTCATCCCGTATCAATTAGGATCCTAGAAAGCATCTTCAGGTAATTCCTGATTTTAAACCTCGTATTCATCTCGTATCAATTCAGGATCCTGAAAAGCATCTTCAGGTAATTCCTGATTTTAAACCTCACATTCATCCCGTAGCAATTTAGGATCCTGGAAAGCATCTTCAGGTTAGATAACCTGTGTGCCTGCCTCATCGTGTTGGTCTCCATCAAGCATCGATTGACATATTAATTTTCTGGACCCGAGGGTGCTACGATTACAGGAGGAGGAGATTGCATTGTCGACCACTTGTAACGTACCCTACATGAAATCACTCCTTATCTTCTTCAAATCGACCAACCACATGGTATATATTAATTCCCTCTCCCCGGACCCCACCCAATGTTGAGAAAGCTACTCCACCGAGAATCAAAAGTGAAGACCTCCAAAGTGATTCACTAAAGCTGTGTTTTCCTTTAGTGCATACATGTCGAACACATCTCATCTTGCCAGCACACTCCTCCTCCATCTCAACATTAAGATAGCTACATCTCCACAGTAAAACCATATATATATACGAGTGACAAAATTAATCAATATTCTGTCAGGAATCAGAATTAAGGATTAGGAAGATACCGAATTCAACTGCAGTGAGAAGAGGTATAACTTTTCTGACTAGACGGACGGTCTCGGAATCAAATCGCAGGAGAGGTATGGGACAGTGGACCCAAATGACATGCAACGCAGCGTACACAAAGTCCCTTCCGTGATATATTGTTTCAAACAGACTTGCCGCTCCCTTGATATATTGTTTCAAACATGTACGGGCAGTTCAATTGAATGGACCCAACATGCCTACAGATTGCTGGTAACCACTCGCATATCATCTAAAAGAAGAAGACAAATCTAACCCACATGAACCAGTTGTTGCACCAAATTGTCTAGCTCACACTAAGACATTTCCAAGGAGTAATAAAAAGACAGATAGATAGGTACCAGACACCATCTCGATCGTCTACGCAGCACATGGCTATTCACTCTCCAACCGGACATAAAGAGAGCTACAGCTTCCAACTAAGCATTTGATGCTTGCATATAAGTAAGGAATCACCATGCATTGTACTTGAACACAAGCCTTGAATCCTATTATTCATTGAAACAACTCCGTGCGCAGTCAAATTGCAAAGATGGCTATCAGGTGGCAAAGGTTGGCTGCATTAGGGAAGAGGAGGATCTCGCTGCCAAGAACAAATTCATTTCCTAAATCAGATGCGTTCACCACATCAGTTGCGGACAGGGGTCACTTCATCGTATACTCTGTGGAGGGGAGGCGGTTCATGATTCCATTGAAATTCCTCAGCAGCAACGTCTTTGTAGAGCTACTGAGATTGTCCGAAGAAGTGTTCGGTTTACCTGGTGATAGTCCTATCACATTGCCTTGTGATGCAGCCTTCTTGGACAATGTTATGTATTTGCTTAATAAAAGGCGATGCATGAAAGATGAAGAGAGAGCACTGCTTACCTCCATTTCCAATGGTCAATATTGCTCCTCCACCTCCTCTTTCTCTCTTCTTCATAGTCAGCAATTAGCAATAGTTGGCTTCTGAAGATTGGTATTCTGTGTAAAGTACAGATGTATATATAGTTTTTATAGAAATTTTGGCAACAATATTGCTGTGGAAATTAATCTTGACATTCTATTTTTCTTTCCCTTTCTTCTTTCTAATTGTGATGGAAAGAAATAGTTAAAGACGCAACCTTGCATTACACAGATCAAGTAACACTAGCATCTCTTCATCCCTCTAAAAGCACGTATTTACCATGTTCTTTGAAATATAAGCCTATAAGTTATTGGAAAGTATCGTAGAAGCCGTTTCAAACCTCAATCATTGAACTTTATTCTGATACATTTGACGAACAATTGTCGAATTCATTGAACCTTTCTCGAATTTTGAACATTTCAGCACACCGAATTATTCCTGAATTCATACTTGTGACTGTAATCAAGATAGCTTACTAAAGCTAGGCCAAACGCCCTTCATTTCTTGTAAACTCCTAGAGAATGACTTCGTCACAAATAAACTTGATAACCTAATGTTTTATTTAATTTTAAAATTCTTACACACAGAAAGGCACAAACATGTTAAATTATAAAGCTGTGATATGCTTTCTTTTGGCCTGAAGTTGAGGATTGGTTGTTCTAGAAAATAATCCACATCAACAATATTATCTTAAATTTTAACGTGTTTGTGCCTTTTGGGTTGAAGAATTTTAAAATTGAACACTTTGATTACCGAGTTTATTTGTGACGAAGTTATTCTCTAGGAGTTTGCAAGAAATGGATTCAACTATTGTTCGTCAAATAAATTGGAAAGAGGTTCAATGATTGAGGTTTGAAACCTCTACTATGTACTGTCCAACTTATAGAATTATATTTCAATTCCTATCAACATAAGCTTTCTCCATCTAGATATTCATTGTAACATTTACTTCTCACGCTTTTGGAAGCATAAATCACAGAGCATTTGAAAGAACATGGTAAGTATGTGCTTTTAGAGGGATGAAGGGATGCTACTGTTACTTGTTGGTGTTTTTCACTTTGCTTTGGGAGTTTTAGTCCCACATTGGAAACCCAATAATGTGGATATCTCAATATATAACTTTCCTTAGTATTGGTATATGCACATGGGGTGATGGCCCATGTGGGTTGACTTTCCTAAATGGATTAAGTGTGAACCCCATTATGATAATCTTTATTTTGTCACCACCTTTGGAAAGTTTTCCTTAGGAGGTAGTGACTCGGATGCAAAGTGACACTTTGTTGGCGCACGGCATCATCATCGCATGGCGCTCGTGTGCTCCTTTTATGCGCGAGTTACATACACGGTTGCTTGCTCGGACACATGCTTTCATGGAGCCATGCGGCTAGGTGCCCATGCGGCCAGGAGCGCATGCGGCCAGGGGCCATGTGGTCAGGGGCGCATGCTGTCAGGGGCCTTGCGGCCTGGAGCTATGCGGCCAACAAGTTAGCTTGAGCGAGTCAAGTGTGGAAGGGACAGGAACTGATGTTGGCGGCTCGGTGCGGCATAGGCGGCGCGTTGTTCTCTGTGCCACGTGGTTGCAAGCTTTCAGTGCCTTGCGGCCCTGCCTGCTCTGTGCAACACAACGCGCAGGCGGCTCGTGGCTCTCTGTGCCACGCGGTTGCAGCTTTCGGCGCTTGACGATGATGTCTGCTCTGTGCAGTACAGCGGCGCAGGCGGCCTAATTTTTTTCTCATGACGTATGGGAGCTGAAATCCCCTTTAAATAGAGGCTCTTCTCTTTCATTTAACTTGTTGGAAAAAATTGAGAGAGAGAGAGAGAGAGAGAGGAAAACCGAGAGCACTAGCAGGACCTGCGACAGCAGTTAGCATCCTTCCAAAGGAATCTTTCGAGTGATCCGAAGGTGACCAAGAGCGATCCAGAAGTTCTCGTATGAACTTGCTGGATCCTAGGGGCAGATCATTGTATAGCGCGAATCTTGCCTTGAGCTCTGATGGTTTTGATCACCCTAGCCAGAGTTTCCTTCTTTGTATTTCTGTTCTTGTTCCCGTTCTTCTCGGTGTAGCATCTGTGAACGTAAAGAAAAGAACGGTTTTCTGATTCTTGTTGTAAATGTATTTTCTTTGGGTTGTCAGTTTATAACATGTTCCTAGTTTTGTGCTTCTGTGGGGTTGTGTGTCACTGTAGAAAAACTCTTGTGTGAATCTCAGTGCACCAACTTCTCTTTTGGAGTTTGTAGAGACGAACTCTTTAGTGAGTCTCTACTTTGTGGCTACCTCTTCTTCTTTGATCTAAATTTGGGACTAACAATCTCAAGGCAAGATCCGAGTTTGAATGGACGACCGCCCAAACCTTCTCGATACTAGCTTTTACAAGTTTGAGAAGTTTGATGGCGAACACTACAATATTTGGAAGAGAAAAATCTCCTTGAATCTTCGTCTTGTCAAAGTTGTTTATGTGTTGGTTGATCATGAACCTATCATTCCCGATGATGGAGGAGAGCTTGCAGTTGGTGTGACGCAGGATGCGCACTCCAAGTGGAAGGAAGACAACGACCTCTACAGGTTATTGATGTCACGCCCCGATCTTCCGCTGGAATCGAGCGTCCCCGCTAGGCGCGAATCACCGCGCCAGCGCTCCTGCGGGACGTACGTTTCCATCGGGATGCGATGCTGCACGAGCCTGGGGTTGCGCCCGCGCAAGGCAAATACCGAAACGGCCGTTGATAACTAGTTCACAGAGTCGTCATAGCGGAAACATAAAAATGAACACAAGTATTGAATCCAAATCAAGCTCTTTATTGATACAAAGTAAAGATTACAAGCGGCGCTAGGCCGAGATTACAAACCGCTCATGCTCTCTCTCTCTTACAATGAATGTGCCCTTAGGCTTAGAACCAATACAAATAATCTGGATGATGATGTTCCCATACATTATGTCTCATATATGCGAGCTCCAGGTCCGTGCGCCACGCTCCAAGACGCCAAGTGCGGTCCGGCGCCTCATTGCGTTAAGCGATCTCCGAATCCGTACGAGTTTCTCCTGTACCCTGCATGAAGACTGGTTGGGTATCAGTACATTGAATGCACTGGTGGGGAGGCCTCTCACCCATGCCACAAAACAAGCACGTTCATTAGTTATGTGCACCGACTGGTTTCGTTGTCTTTCTATTCTCTTGCCTTAGGATCAGTTACATGGCAATATAAAGGAAGTAATCTCCGTGTCAGCTCAAGAGTGTCATAATAATGAATAATTGAGTTCACCTTACCATTTTTTACCATTCGGCCTTCCCTGTCATATGCAGCAATATAAGCAATGATTTACGGAATAACAAGAACAACTAGAAAACCCAAGTGTTATGCCGTGCCTCTGCCTCACAAGACCCATTTTACTAGAACTATGTGTGATACTGTGCATCCATTCTACTTATGCAAAATATCGTGCAAACGCACTCCTTCCCATTTCTCCTTTATTTAATGCGGATAGCCGCTATACAAACATGACTTATCTATATGAAGGTCACTGGCTCTGCTAGCCATATTGGACATAATCTGCGATGGACGACCGTCTTCCCAGCTCGGTTGCTAGCCTTGCTGGGCCTCCTAGCCGTCTAACGAGTCGACGCCCATCCAGGTCGGTAGCAAGCCTTGCTGGATGTCTCGCCCTCGCCCGCTAGTCATCAGCTAACGTATTGTCAGGACTACACTGGCACTGTCCTCCCGGGCCGACACGATTCGGATGCCTCAGCAATCGTGTCAAGGACTCTCTTTACCTGGTGCGCAACCAGTTGTCCGTGACCATGCAACTACTCCCCCACTTCCAATCCTAGCCGAGGACAACTCTCGGATCAATCTTTGCCGAGGACTACACTCGGATCTTTTCTTCCTTACGCAGCTCCTTGATTAGAGACTGCCTCGGTGATCTGCATATCCCGAGTACCTTCCTCTCCCTCCATCTCCTGACTTAGAACGACTACTTGATAGTCTTCCTCGTCTATGCATGCAACATGATTTTACTCTATCCAGTGTCATGTTCCGTGTGGTGCAACGCCTCAGTATGAAATCATACTACTTTATGGCATATATAAAGGAAATTACTACATTCCAACTCAACAATCCCGACTACGCAAATAGCAAGTAAAATCTCCATGTTCTATACAGCGATAAGGCGGGGTTATCCCCTTAGCTATGTGCGTTCATCTCTTTTATTAGCATGCAAAGGTTATCGCCTGTAAACTAGCATGTAACATTCATTTTCTTAGTGTGAAGCTAAGTAGAGACAGGTTCACCGGGGCCACCCACCTTAGCGATGTATCGCATCGGTCGAGCGAGACTCCGGACGCGCCTCAGATAGCCTAAGTCTGACTCCATTTGAAGATCCCAGCATAAATGCCTTTGCATCGAACGAGCCATCTCGCTGAGCAAGGCAGGTTGAATAGCTACACTTGTGCCGTTTGAATCGGCCCTCCGGGTTGAGCGGAGCTGGTCGTTACAGTTGATTCTCAATGAAATGGACGACTCGATGGCAGAGTCCTACAGCAAGAAGGAGAAGGCAAAAGATGTCTGGGAATCTCTTGAGAAGCACTATAAAACTGACAAAAAAATATCTAAAATCTATCTCATCAAGAAGTTCTTCACTTTTTAATTTGAGGACGAGAAGGTGATGTTACCACAAGTTAAAAAATTTCTGAAAATACAGTAGAAACTGGAGGAAGATGTCATAAAGCAGGAAGACAAATTTATGGTGGGGTCTATCGTCACCAAACTTCCTCCAGGCTGGATCAGGTTCAAGACTAACATGTATGATAAAAAGATGGAGATCCAGCTCGAATATCTTCTTCACTGGATTCGCATTGAAGATGAAGCCAGGAGGAAACTAAAGTTGGACTCCTTGTCCAAGCAGTTTGCTAAGGCCAACATGGTACATGCTAGTGACTCTAAAGGGAAGCAAAAATTTTCCTACAAGAAGAAGAAGAAGAACTTCAACCAGCTAAAGGTGAAGTCGGCTCAGTTCAAGCCAAAGCTGAAGACTGGTGTGACATGCTACAACTGTGGCAAGAAGGGTCACTACAAGAGCGACTGCAGGTTAAAGTCTAAATCGAAAGAGCAAGGTGATCTTAACTTAGTTGCTATAATTGCGCAAGTTGAGTCACATGGCGTGCACTGACTGGTATGTGGACACTGGTGTATCTTGCCACGTGTGCTCTAAGAAGGAGATGTTTGCCAAGTATGAGCCTACCTCTGAGAAAGTCTCGATAGCGGATAAGTCTCAAGTTACAGTACTGGGATCGGGACGGTAGTGCTGAAGCTGACTTCTGAAAAGTCACTTACACTGGAGAATGTGAAACACATATCAATGATCACCAAGAATCTGGTTTCTGGGAGTCTGTTGTGCAAGGTGGGCCTAAGGATGGATATCAATGCCGATCAGATAGTGATGTCCTACAAAGGAACATACTTCAAAAAAGCTTTTTGTACCGAAGGGATGTTTAAACTGCAGCTTGTAACTCCTTCTGTTTGTATTAATGTAGTCTCTACTTCTGACTATTCTCTTGAGTTATGGCAAAATAGACTAGGACATGAGCATTGTAAACGCATTAACAAGATGTCTAATCGAGGCCTTATCTCCAAATGTGGGTGTAAGGAAGGGAAGAAATGTGAAGTCTGTTCATAGACGAAGATCGTCAGAAAGTCATTCAGGAGAGTGAACCAAAGTACGGATCTTCTGGAGTTGGTACACTCAGATATCTGTGACTTCAAGCAATTCTCCACAAAAGCCGAAATAAAGTTTTTTATCACTTTCATTGACGATTTCTCGAAGTACGCATTCGCATATATTCTCAAGTCAAAAGATGAAGCGTTTAAGAAGTTTAAGGACTTCAAGGCTAAAGCAGAACGTCAAACCGGTCAATAACTCAAAAGACTCAGAAGCGATCGAGGAAGAAAATATTGTTCCTTGGAATTCGCATCATTCTGCAAAGAACATGGAATTGTCAACAAAACCCCTGCATCGTATTCTTCCCAATCAAATAATATAGCAGAAGAAAGAACATGACGCTGACAGAGATGATAAACTCCATGTTGTTGACAACAGAACTTTTAAAGTGTTTCTGGGAAGAAGCAGCGGTTACGGCTATGTTTATTCTGAACAGAGTACCGTTTGCGACATCTGACATTACTCCTCATGAACTCTGGTTCAAGGTCAGACCCAACTTGAATGCCATTCGAGTGTGGGGGTGTCTGGTGTATGTGAAGCTTCCAAACCGCAAGATTCAGTAGCAGGAAACGAGAACTACGAAGATCATATTTATGGGCTATGCTGATAAGAGTGATGCTTGGAGATTCCTTGATATCGAATCTAATCATATCATAGAATCTCGCAATATAAAATTCTTTGAAGACAAGTTTGCTAGGCAAAAGAATATTGTTCTTGCGGATGTCCAGGAGAATGTTGCTAGCACGGACGAGGCAAGTACCTCTCAGAGAGAAGTAGTCCAAGAAGAAGTTATCGTTGATGAGACAATATTTGAACCAGAACCCGCTGAGCCGAGAGCAAAGCGAGTGAGAAGGCCGAAGGACTTCGGAGAAGTCTTTGTTACCTATCATGTGGAAGCTGATTCGCTTACCTATGGTGAGGCAATAAAGACCAGAGATACTATTTTCTGGAAAGATGTTATCCATGACGAGTCCGACTCGATAACTTCAAATAATACTTGAAAGTTAGTCGATCTGCCTGAAGGAGCTAAACTCATCAGATGCAAGTGGATATTTAAGAAGAAGATTAAAGCAGACGAAACTGTTGACAAGTTCAAAGCCAGGCTAGTGGTCAAGGGATTTTCTCTGATACAGGGGGTTGACTACTTCCATACCTATGCTCTCGTTGCACGGATGACTACTATCAGGATATTGATTGCTCTAGGTGTTATTCATAGAATGGTGATTCATCATATGGACTTCAAGACAGCATTTTTGAATAGTAAATTGACTGAGGAGATTTACCTGCAATAGCCAGAAGGGTTTATCGTCGAAGGTCTTGAAGACAAAGTATGCAATATAGTGAAATCCCTGTATGATCTGAAACAAGCTTCCAAATTATGGCACGAGAAGTTTGACAAAGTTATCAGATCAAATGGCTACAAGGTCACCAAAACTGATAAGTGTGTGTACACGAAGTTCGCTGGTGATATAAGTGTCATCGTTTGTCTCTATATGGACGACATGCTAATCCTAGGCACGGATGAAGAATGTGTCACTAGAAAAAGATGTTCCACTCGTCTAAATTCAGTATAAAAGACATGGGAGATGCAGATGTCATCCTTGGGATTAAGATAATTCGGACGGAAGCTGGGCTTGCTCTATCACAAGCTTACTACGTAGAGAAGATCCTCACACGCTATGGATATCAGGATCTTCCAGGGATCGATACTCCATATAGATGTGATAAGAAACTGAAGCCTAACCCAAAAAAAAGTGTCAGGCAGTTGGAGTATTATAGCATCATCGGGAGCTTGATGTATGCTACAAATGCCACTAGGCCTGACATTGCTTTTGCTATGGGGATGCTGAGTAGATTCACGAAAAACCTAGGTGTTGAACACTAGAAAGCTGTGAAGAGGGTGATAAGATACCTCAAGAAGACTCAGAAGTTTGCACTTTACTACAGCGGAGATCCAACAGTGGTAGAAGGCTTCAGTGATGCTAGTTGGTGCTCTGAAGAAGAGAGAGAAATCTACAGGAGGATATATTTTCTCAATGGAAGAAGCTGTCATATCGTGGAAGTCGAAGAAGTAGACTATGCTCTTATGCTCATCGATGGAGTCTGAGTTCTATGCACTTGCAACTGCAGCAGATAAAGTAGAATAGCTTTGGGAGATCATGTACGATCTTTCAATGGTTAGTGTGCAGATTTTGGCTGTACCGATATACTGCGACAACCAGGCAGCTGCAGCAGTAGCATCTAATAATCTCTTCAATGGAAAGAAGAGAACTGTGAGGCTTCAGCACAGAGCACTGAACAACCTCATCAAGACTGGTATCATTGAAGTGGTGGATATTCGGAGTCAGGAGAACCTGGCGGATCCATTCACTAAAGGCCTCAAGCGCCAGCTAGTCGAAGACACAGTAGGTAAAATAGGCTTAAAGGACCTCTGATATTGTGTCTTTGTAATCCTATCATTAATTTTTATGCTATTAGTTCAAAAAAATCCACTAGGTATCTAGCTTTTAGTTCAAGGGAGGACCACTGACTGAAAAAATATCAGGTACAATGGGTAGTCCTTGTGGATAATATGGGATACGTACCCAAAACTACTGTAGTCTACTATTTTGTTCTGTAGAACAATTCCTGTGTAAGGTTGGCTTCGACGCCTTAATGAGTTCTCGGGCAGAGTGAATATCCGGCGTGCGCTACAGGAAGCATGTGTAGTTCAGCACTACAAGGGACTTGTATCCCATGCTACAGTGGTATGATACCATGATGAGGTAAAAGATATAAAGCCTTGGCTATGAGCCATGTCACAACGGCATTAGCACCGTAAATAGGCAGGTAGCCTAATGCTAAAAAGATAGAGAGTTGTAGCACAACACTACTAAGAGGCCGGTGACCTCATGCTACAGTGGGTGACAACCTCGACTGCGAGCCATGTCACAACAGCGTAGCACCGCACAGAAGTGCAAGGCTTCATGCTGTGATGTAGTACAGCACTACTAAGAGGCTAGTGACCTCATGATACTGTGGGTCATACCACATTTGGTAGTTAACCTCGGCTGTGAGCCATGTCACAGCGGCGTAACACCACACGAAAGTGTAATGCTTCATCCTGGAAAATATTAAACTCTCTTAAAAGAACTCAACTAAGATTATATACAGAGATATAGGATGTCTCTTGAGAGTAAACTTATAGACACTCAAGATACATACACCAAAACCAGGTCAGTACAGGGCCTTTAATGTGCGATCGAAGGCACAGCTGATATCATTATGCGAGTGGGAAGAACAACAATTATGGTTCAGAATTCAAGGCTTAGTCCATTCTTGTATCGTGCTGTTGTTTGACCCATGTGAGAAGATTCAAGTTGTGGACGACATCTATCCTAATGCATGATGGGCAGTCACTATGAGGAATGCTTGATCATATTTTATGATATATATATAGAAGATTGTTGGTATTTTTCACTTTGCTTTGGGAGTTTTAGTCTAATATTGAAAAACCACCAATGTGTATATCTCAATATATAGCTTTTCTTAGTATTGGTATATGCACATGGGGTGGTGGCCCATGTGGGTTGACTTTCCTAGAGGGATTAAGTGTGAACCCCATTATGACAATCTTTATTTTGTCACCACCTTTGGAAAGTTTCCTTTAGGGGCTTAGCGACTTGGGCTCGGACTCACGCTCAAAGGTACAAAGTGACACTTTGTTGGCGCACTTTGCACTTATCACGTCAGCATTGTCATATGGCGCTCGTGCGTTCTTTTTATGCGCTAGTTATATGCACGGTTACTTGCTCGGGCATATGCTTCGTAGAGCCATGTGGCCTAGAGCGCATGCGGTCAGGTGGACATACGGACAGGTGCCCATGCGGCCAGGGGCCATGCGGTCCGGTGCCAATGCTGCCAGGTGCGCATGCGGTCCAGTGCCCATGCGGTCAGGAGCGCATGCGGCCAGGGGCCATGAGGTTAGGGGCGCATGCGGCCATGTGCCCATGCGGCCAGGAGCCCATGTGGCCAGGGGCCTTGCGGCCTGGAGCTATTCGGCCAGGCGCTATACTGCCAGCAAGTTAGCTTGAGCGAGTCAAGTGTGGAGGGGACAGGGACTGCTGTTGGCATCTCGGTGCGGCGCAGGCGGCGCATGGTTCTCTTTGCCACAAGACTACAAGCTTTTGGTGCCTGGCGGCGCTGTCTTCTCTGTGCAGTACAGTGTGCATGCGGCACATGCGGCTTGTGGCTCTTTGTGCCACGCGACTGCAACTTTCGGCGCCTGACGTCGCTGTATGCTCTGTGAAGTACTGCGGCGCAAGCGGCCTGATTTTTTTCTCAGGCCGCATAGGAGCTAAAATCCTCTTTAAATAGAGGCTCTTCTCTTTCATTTAACTAGTTGGAAAAAATTATAAGAGAGAATGGAAAACCGAGAGCACCAGCAGTACCTGCGACAGCAGTTAGCATCTTGCTGGATCCTGGGGGCAGATCGTTGTATAGCGTGAATCTTTCTTTAAGCTATGATGGTTTGATCATCCTAGCAGGAGTTCTTTTCTTGTATTTTTGTTCTTGTTCTTGTTCTTCTCGGTGTAGCATCTGCGAACGTAAAAAAAAGAACAATTTTCTGATTCTTGTTGTATTTGTATTTTCTTTGGACTGTCAGTATAGTGTCCCGCTCCGCGTTGGCACTATGTACAAGGGATATCGGTTTGTTGACTCGAGTGAAAATCTTCTCGGAGAGTTCCAAATCAAAACACAAGATGATTGATCTAGGTGAGTGGGCAGAACTTCGTTCTCTGATTCTTACACGCCTTAATAATGAATCTGAGTTTTTGTAATGCATGTCCGCTTAATAAGAAAATGATCGCATAAGAATGATAGAACGAGAACCTGCTAGTTTAACTAAAGAACTTGTGTGCTTGTCCAACAGATATAGAATCATTGCTATGCTAAGTTAAAGTATTGAATATTATATGCTTAGTTACACGGACACCGCTATCGAACGAACCGTTGCCATGCTAATAGACAAGAGTAAAAGAATGTTAATATATTTTCATCGTATGCTAAATGAGAGTAGAACTGCATGCTTAGCTAAAAGAGATAAAAGAATCGTGCCACATTTTGCTTGTCATTGATGCTTGAAAGATAGAACTGTTTGAATAACTTGTATAGTATGCTATTGAACGTAATGATTGATTGAAAGAAAGAAAGAAGAAGATTGAACTTATAGAAATATGATCGAACCTATCGAATTGGTTGAACGTATCAAACCTATCGACTTGATTGAAAGAAGAGAATTGAGGTCTCTTGGTCTATCGCTTGATATAATGTTTGCTTGTTTATGGACATGTGCATCATATAGTATTTATCTGATTGAATCGCATTCATCGCATCGGTCTTTGGACAACTTGTGCACAAGGTACTGTCTCTCGAGGATTTCCTAGGGCACTAGGAATCGCTCGTCCTGGGGGAGATAATTAAAATACCCTTAGGCTTATAATCCTCGCGATTAGGGGGGTGTCATGTCTAATTGTTAGTCTGGGCTCGTAGTTCCAGCTGCTATTCATGGATTTTTCATGGAACATCATATAGTTAGGGCGCATGCTAGGTTAGCCTTCTTGCATACCTAACTATTTGATGCAGAGACGGACAGGGAAGGAGAATCCTTGTATATATATGCATATGTTGCTAACTTGTATGTCTGTTACAGGGTAACCATTCGACAAAAGGGATAAGAATCACTATATAAGTGATATATTATTTTGCATATAATCATGAATCGTACCTAGACTTGCATGATTGCTTGAATATTGATGATCGTCTTGAATAGTATAAGAAGATAGTCTACTAGACGCATGCTAGAGTCTTTGAAAGAATGTATATGACTCACGAGACACGCTGCGCACTAGACATAGTTATTTAACTTGCTTATCATTCATAAAATGCTTGCCTGCTTGCTTGTATATCGAATATTAACTCTGATTTTAAAGATATTTCCAAAAGAAGTAATATGACTCTGTTCATGTACTGCATGTAACGAACCTAGGTAAAACTAGAAAGATCACTAGTAATGTAATATTTTATAACATAATTACTTAGTGTTGATTTTAGTGAATGTTGCTTCTGTTCGTTGATTTTAGACTTACCAGTACTTTCTCTAAAGTGCTGACCCACCAACAGTTTGCTTGTTCTCAGGTGTTGGATCGTCCGAGGAAACGATAGTCGTGCCTCATCCCCAGGATCCGAAAATCTGGTTTTGATGCCTTGAGCCGTATCGATTATTTTGAACTATTTTTTTATAGAGGAACATAATATATGGAACGATGCCATTGTATCCAGAGAACCTCATACCATAATCTTTGCCCCGTATACTTAGATGGATTATTGTTTACAACAATGTCCCTCCACTGCGTACTTGATCGATTCGATGATAGCCACAACTTTAACGATGTTGCCTTGTGCGGGCGCAACCCCAGGCTCGCACGACATCACATCCCGATGGAAACGTTCGTCCCGTGGGAGCGCTGGTGCGGTAATTCGCGCCCGGTGAGTACGGCCGATTCCTGTTGGAGATCGGAGTATGACATAATGATATCAAAGCAACTCGATCCTCTGGCCTTACGCCCATATCACTATTGTTCTTAGATGACGATTCCTTGTACATTGATATCGTTTTTGAGTAAAGTGTTCCATACAATAAGTCCATAGATATTCTCAAAGATGTGCACAAAAGTTTTCTGGATTTGATTTATGGCTTGAGAGTTATGTCTTCTGATTTCTATTTGCTTGAGTGATTGTTATTGATTGATAGAGTTTTTGATTGAGGATGGTGAGGGATGAGGACTATCGCTGCTCTGGATATCGAAAGTTTCTCCTTGATATTTTGAGAACGAAACTTTTTTTTGGTGGATAAGTATGTAGTGTCCCATTCTGCGTTGGTACTATGTACAAGAGATATCGGTTTGCTGACTATAGTGGAAGTCTTCTTGGAGAGTTCCCAATTAAAATACACGACGATTAATCTAAGTGAGTGGGCAGAACTTCGTTCTCTGATTCTTGAACGCCTTAATAATGAATCTGAGTTTTTGCAATGCTTGTCTGCTTAATAAGATAATGATCGCATAAGAATGATAGAACGAGAACCTGCTTGCTTAACTAGAGAACTTGTATGCTTGTCCAAAAGATATAGAACCATTGCTATGCTAAGTTAAAGAATTGAATATTGTATGCTTAGTTACGGACACCGCTATCGAACGAACTGCTGTCATGCTAATAGACAAGAGTAAAAGAATGTTCATATATTTCCATCGTATGCTAAACGAGAGTAGAACTGCATGCTTAGCTAAAAGAGATTGAAGAATCGTGTCATATTTTGCTTGTCATTGATGCTTGAAAGATAGAACTGTTTGAATAACTTGTATAGTATGCTATTGAACATATCGATTGATTGAAAGAAAGAAGATTGAACCTATAGAAATATGATCGAACCTATCAAATTGGTTGAACGTATCGAACCTATCGACTTGATTGAAAGAAGAGAATTGAGGGCTCTGGCTCTATCGCTTGATATAATGTTTGCTTGTTTATGGACATGTGCATCATATAGTATTTATCTTATTGAATCGCATTCATCGCATCGGTCTTTAGACAACTTGTGCACAAGGTACTGTCTCTCGAGGATTTCCTGGGGCACTGGAAATCGCTCGTCCTGGGGGAGATAATCGAAACACCCTGAGGCTTGTAGTTCTCGCGATTATGGGTGTCATGTCTAATAGTTAGTCTGGGCTCGTAGTTCTAGCTGTTATTTATGGGTTTTCCGTGGACCATCATATAGTTAGGGCGCATGCTAGGCTAGCTTTCTTGCATATCTAACTGTTTGATGCAGAGACGGACAGGGAAGGAGAATCCTTGTATATATATGCATAGGTTGCTAACTTGTATGTCTGCTACAGGGATAACCGTTCGGCAAAAGGGGTAAGAATCACTATATAAGTGATATATTATTTTGCCTATCATCTTGCATCGCACCTAGACTTGCATGATTGCTTGAATATTAATGATCGCCTTGAATAGTATAAGAAAATAGTACACTAGATGCATGCAAGAGTCTTTGAAAGAATGGATATGAATCATGAGACACGCTGCACACCAGAAATAGTAATTTAACTTGCTTATCGTTCATGAAATGCTTGCCTGCTTGCTTGTATATCGAATATGAACTCTGATTTCAAAGATGTTTCCAAAAGAAGTAATATGACTCTGTTCCTATACTGCATGTAACAAACCTAGGTAAAACTAGAAAGATCACTAGTAATGTAATATTTTATAACATAATTACTTAGTGTTGGTTTTAGTGAATGTTGCTTCTGTTCGTTGATTTTAGACTCACCAGTACTTTCTCCAAAGTGCTGACCTACCAACAGTTTTCTTGTTCGCAGGTGCTGGATCGTCCGATGAAGCGATAGCCGTGCCTCATCCTCATGACCGGAAAATCTGGTTTCGATGCCTTGAGCCGTATCGATTGTTTTGAGCTGCTTTTGTATAGAAGGACATAATGTATGGAACGATGCCATTGTATCCAGAGAACCTCGTGCCTTGATCTTTGTCCCGTATACTCAGATGGATTATTGTTTGCAATACTGTCCCTCCATTGCGTACTCGATCGATTCGATGATAGCCACAACGTTAACGATGTTGCCTTGTGCGGGCGCAACCCCAGGCTCGCACGACATCACGTCCCCATGGAAAAGATCGTCCCACGGGAGCGCTGGCGCGATGATTCGCGTCCGGCGGGGACGGCCTATTCCTGCGGGAGATCGGGACATGACAGTCAGTTTGTAATATGTTCCTAGTTTTGTGCTTCTGTGGGGTTGTGTGTCACTGTAGAGGAACTCTTGTGTGAATCTCAGTGCACCAACTTCTCTTCTGGAGTTTGTAGAGACGAACTCTTGTTTGAGTCTCTACTTTGTGACTATCTGTTCTTCTTTGATCCGACTTCGGGACTAACATTACTTGATCACTTGATCTATGCAATGCTCTGTTCTATATTTAACATTTTTTTCCACTCACAATTGTAAAGAAGAAAAGGAAAAGACAAATAAAGTTATCGTAGTGATTACTTTCCACAGAAATATTGGTGCCAAAATTTCTATACAAAGTATACATCTGTGCTTTACACAAAGTACCAATCTTCAGAAGCCAACCACTGCTAATTGCTGATTATGATGAAGAGAGTAAGAAGAGCTGGAGGAGCATCGACCATTGTAAATGGAGCTAAGCAATGCCCTCTCTACATCTTTCCTGCGTCGTCTTTTCAGCAAATATATAACATTCTCCAGGAAGGCTGCATCACAAGACAATGTGATAGGACTATCACCGGGTAAACCAAACACTTCTTCGGACAATCTCAGTAGCTCTACAAAGATGTTGCTGCTGAGGAATTTCAACGGAATCATGAACCGACTTCCCTCAACTGAGTACGCGATAAAGTGACCCTTGTCCGCAACGGTTGTGGTGGATGCATCTGATTTCGGAAACGACTTGGTTCTTGCCCACGAGATCCTCCTCTTCCCTAGTGCAGCCATCCTTTGCCACTTCCTTGCCATCTCAAGAAGCCTCTTTGTATTGACCATGGTTGCAATTTGATTGCTCAAGCAGTTGTTTCTATTGAATATTCGGAGTCTAGGATTGTGGATGTTGTGTTCAAGGTCCATGGCGATCCCTTTCTTATATGCAAGCAATATTGTGTAATTGGTTAACTGTTGCTCTCATTATGTTGGGTTGGAGAGTGATCGGCCATGTGCTGCGTAGATGAGATGATTTGTCTGATATCTGTGTTTTCTATTACTTGTTGGAAATGTCTTAATGGGACTTAGACAATTTGGTGCAATTGGTTAGGTGATATGTGTGTGGTTGCTAGTCTTATTTCTGTCCTTAATTTGTCCTAGGCAATCAGTAGACGTGTTGGATCCATTCATTTGAACTGCCAGTACATACTTGAAATAATATATCACTAAATGAGGGCGACAACGATTTGGTTTCTGAAAATTTTTATACTCCTTGATCCTGATATAGTAAAAGTTTTTCACTCTCATAAACATGGAATGGTTCCTACTCTGGAGCTGTAGCTATCCTAATTTTGAGCTGAAGAGGAAGCACCACAACGTGCTTGTAAGATGATTTGTTTGACAGCTGCCAGGTATAGTGTCGTGTTCGTTTCCATGCAACATAGCTTAAGACGATCCATTGCTTACTTGTATCAATTGTCATCTGAGAAGGCTTTAATTACTTGTGTAATGCTGACTTTTATAACTCTACTGATGGGAACGGGGTCCATCCCCATGATGAATAGCGGCCTTCACAACCTCTCATATAGGTAAGTCCTTAATGGTTGGTGATATGAATCAACCTAGCATTACAGCTTGGATCTATTAAGAGTTTAAACTCATCCTAACCATATCACACAGGAACACTGGCCCAAGGGGTTCCCCACACAACAACTTAATAGAGCAAAGGAGAGAAACTAATATATGTACACATGAAGGCTTTGGTGCATCCGATGTGGGACTAAAGAAAGGAAGAGGGACTTGAGCTTTTGCAAGAAAAGCAAAACCAAAGCAAAACCAAAACCAACAATCCCCCCCCAAAAGGTCAAGTTCCGAAACAGAGATAAGAGTGAAGTAAATAGAGATTGATTAGCAAAATAGAGAGAAAGAGCATCTGGGCAGTAAAATACTATACATAGATGAGATGGACTACAGCCTTGAATCTCACGTAGTGACTATTGCCTTAATCTGAAGAAGTGCTTGATGGACTATGCCTTGAATCAGACTTCTTGAACCAGATTTAGAAAATAGCACACATAGTACGCTAGAGGTCCTTGGTCTATCGGGTGGCGCTTTTAAATGGCCATGCGCACTTTCCACATTTATGAGAGTTGTCTGGGATCGCCCTGTCCCATAGTCGCGGCCTTCACAACCTCTCATATAGGTAAGTCCTTAATGGTTGGTGATATGAATCAACCTAGCATTACAGCTTGGATCTATTAAGAGTTTAAACTCATCCTAACCATATCACACAGGAACACTGTCACCATAGGGATGGGGAGTCATTGTACACATGTACAGCCGCTTGGGCTTTATTTTAATGAGATTTTAATCTCGAGTCAGTGTTCCATAAAGTCACCTAAGTTCAGCTTGTTTCTACCCATTGAACCGGCTTCTTGGGATCTCCAGTCAGACTCGGTTGGGTTGCCACTGCTGGTGACTAACTTATGGGCTTAACCCCATCCCCCTCGATGATTCTAGGATCAAAGTCCTAGACAGACCCTTCGTCAAGTGATCTGCAAGGTTCTTTTCTGACTTTATATAGTCAAGAACCACATATTTGCCTAGAAGGCTTTTTATTGACTTGAAGCGCAGCTGCAGGTGCCTGTTCATCTTAGCATTCACAGAATCATGCTTTAGTAGTTCAATAACAGATTTATTATCATAATTTAAAGAAATTGCAGGAACAGGACTAAGAGAAACAGGTATATGCATAATAAGATTTTTAAGCCATTCAGCTTCTGTGCAAGTTGTATCTAAAGCTATCATTTCAGAGTCCATTGTACTCCTAGCTATGATAGTTTGCTTACAAGAGCTCAAGGAGATTGCAGCTCCTCCTAGAGTAAATACATATCCAGTAGTAGATTTTATATCATGTGAGTCGGTTACCCAGTTTGCATCTGAATAACCTTCTATGATATCAGGGTGCCTAGTAAAATGAAGTTTGTAATCTAGGGTGCCCTTGAGATATCTAAATACCCTATCCAAGGCAGTCTAATGTGACTGATTTGGGTTACTGGTATATCTGCTTAGTCTTCCAATAGCAAATGCAATATCAGGTCTTGTCCTGTTTGTTATATACATAAGGGAGCCTATTATCTGGGAATATTTATGTTGTTCCAAAGGTGGTCCTTCATTCTTTTTCAGTACAATACTGCTATCATAAGGAGTAAGGACAGGTTTCTTATCAAATAACTCAAATCTTTTTAGCATTTTTTTTAATTGAATGTGCTCAAGATAGAGTATAACCCTCTTTGCCTTTGGTCACTTGCATTCCTAAAATTAGGTTGGCTTCTCCTAGGTCTTTCATATCAAACTGGCTAGATAAATAGTTCTTTGTAATATTTATCAATTCCAGTGATGATCCTAGGATAAGGATGTCATCTACATACAAGCATAAAATGACACAATTTTTACATGTACCTTTAGAGTATATACATTTGTCATACTCATTTGACAAGAAACCATATTCACAAATTACTTTGTCAAATTTATTGTGCCATTGTTTGGGAGCTTGTTTCAGGCCATAGAGGGATTTTACTAGTCTGCAGACTTTCTTTTCTTGACCTTTAGCAATGAAACCTTCAGGTTGGTCCATATAAAGTTCTTCCTCTAGATCTCCATTCAAAAATGCTGTCTTTACATCCATTTGATGGATTAGCATATCATGAATGGATGCTAAGGCCAAGAGAGTTCTAATGAATGTGATCCTAGCTACAGGAGAGTAGGTATCAATAATCTAACCCTTTCTTCAGGGTAAAACCCTTAGCAACTAATCTAGCTTTGTATTTCTCTATAGTACCATCGGCTCTGAGTTTCTTCTTGAAAATCCACTTACAACCTATTGGTTTATTCCCTAAAGGTAGATCTGTTAGAAACCAAGTGTTATTCTCCATGATGGAGTTGTATTCACTGTTAATGGCTTCTTTCCAGAAGGGAGCATCAGGAGACGACATTGGTTCTTCATAAGTTGAGGGATCACCCTCTATCAAAAATGTGAAGAATCATTCTCCTAAATTTTTCTCAATCCTATTCCTTTTACTCCGTCTTGGTTCTAAGTCTTGTTCAGATTGAGAGCTAGGTATTTGGACTTGAGAACTAGTAGAGGGTATGGAGGAAGAGATTGAACTTCTATCCTTAAAAGAAAATATGTTTTCAAAGTAAACTGCATCTCTTGCTTCTATAATGGTATTGTTAGAGATTTTATTTACTTCTGAGTGAGTCACTAGAAATCTATTGGCATAGCTGTCTAAGGCATATCCTATGAAAATAGCGTCTACAGTCTTGGGACCAATCTTTCTCTTTTTAGGTTCGGGAATTCTGACTTTAGCAAGGCATCCCCAAACTCTAAGATAATTAATCCTAGGTGCTCTACCTTTCCACAGCTCATAGGGAGTCTTATCTTTTGTCTTACTAGGAATCCTATTAAGAATGTAACAGGAAGTTAAAAGGGCTTCTCCCCACAAGTTATCAGGAGCACCAGAGCTGAGAAGCATGGCATTCACCATATCTAACAGAGTGCGGTTCTTGCGTTCAGCAACTCCGTTAGACTGAGGTGAATATGGAGCAGTTACCTCATGAATTATTCTATGTTCTTCATAGAAATTAATTATTTCGTTTGAGGTATATTCTCCACCACGATCAGATCTAAGGATCTTAATCTTCCTTTCTAATTGATTCTCAGCTTCAGATTTGAAAACCTTAAATCTATCTAGAACTTCATCTTTGGTTTTTAGAAGGTAGATGTAACAATACTTTGAATAATCATCTATAAACGTAACAAAGTATTTTCTACCGCCTCTGGTCAAAATCCTATTTGAGTCACATACATCACTATGGATAAGTTCTAGAAGGTCAGAATTTCTTTCTACAGATTTGAAAGGTAATCTAGTGTGTTTGGCTTGAACACAAATCTCACATTTGTGTTTGTCATCTATTGGAGTCTTGGGAATAAGGTCTAAAGTCATCATCCTTTTAATGGAACCTAGGTTCACATGACCTAGTCTGCCATGCCAAACATTTGAAGATTCTATATTGGAGACAATGAGAGAACAACCAGACATTTTATTCATTGTACTTAAAATGAAAAGACCTTCTTGTACAAAGCCTTTTCCTATAAAAGAGTCATGCTTAGAAAAAACTACTTTATTAGCCTCCATTACAATTTTGTATCCTGAGGCTACAAGAAGGGATCCACTAACTAGGTTTCTCCTGACTGACGGCACATGAAGAACATCATGAAGAGTTAGAATTTTTCCTGATGTCATCTTCAGGTTAACTTTTCCTCTTCCAATAATTTGTGCCGTTGAGCCATCTCCTAGGGTCACACCTCCTCCACTTGATTCCTGATAGTTTGAAAACCAGGAGCAATCAAACGAAACGTGAACATTAGCTCCAGAATCCAACCACCAATCATCAGAATGGTAAGAGAGGTTAATAAGGGGTTGAAAGCTTACAGACCTAAAGGAACTCGAAGAACCTTTGTGAAGCATGTTCGCTTCTGGTGATGAAGGTTGTGGTGGTTAGACTGAAAGTTTTTCTTCTTCTTGAAGAAATTCTTCTTGGGTTTATAAGAAAAAAATAGACTTGGGTTTTCCTTGGCCTTCTACAAGGTTTACCTTAGCTTTAGATTCAGTCTTAGGCTTAGACCTCAATCTAATTTGTTCTTCGGTTCTAATTTTCTTTAGGACTTGATTGTAGGTAAGAACTCCTTGTGTATGGATAAGTTCCTTAGAAATATCAGACCAAGAGGGAGGTAGCTTGTAGGTGGTCTTTGCTAATCAGTCTGAAAATATATAAATTATTTAATAACAATGTCTAGGATAATAGTTTAGGTGGTCTTTGCTAATCAATCTTAAAATCTTTAGTTTTTCAAGTGTTGATCAACTCAGGTTAGCTGTAGGGGCCGGTTCCCAGCTAGCGGTGGTCCGAAGACTCTTAAGTACCGTGTCGCTTAGGGTTGTTTACACCCGGTTGACAGAAGGACCCTTTCGGCTTGTGCCCGAGTTTGTCTCTACTTTGAAACTTTAGATTCAAGATTTTATTTGCAATTTACTTTACTAAACTATTTTCTTTTTGGTCCTAGATTGGTTTTAAAAACTAAGTGATTAAAATTAAGCAAATTGTATCAACAGTAATTAAGCAAAAGAATTTGCTCCAGCATCCAGCAACTAATAAGTAATGCTAATCAACAGAACAATTGAGCAATGGTAAGTACCAAATGAGTAGTGCTACTTAGATTGCAAGTTTTATAAGTAACAAATTTGCTACAGTAATAAAATAATTGTTTGGTTACAGCATAAATTGTTAACTACAAAACTTGTTAACAATTATTGATAATCCACAACAAGTAGCAAGTAGCAATTTAACAACCAGTTTTATTTTTCTTCAGTGAAAACAGAAACAGTATTAACTTAAATTGCTATAGAACAAATTTATAGAAAATTTCTACTGTTAACTTGAATTGCTACAGTAACTATTGTGAACAAATACAGTAACTATTTGCTACAGAAACTATTGTGAACTTTAATTTGCTATAGAACAAGTTGTGAACAAATTGCTATAGAAACGAAATTAACAGTTAATCTTGTAGAAACGAAACATTATTAACTTTTGAAATCAACAGTTAATTTTTTAGAAACGAAAAAGTATTAACTTTTGAGATCTAGATTCCTTTCTAATTGATCTAGATTCATTTCTAATTGCTATAGAACAAATTGCTATAGAAACGAAATTACTATAGGACTAGCAACAATAACTAATTCTTTTTTTTTATTCTTTTTTTCAACAGTAACTAGGAAATTGAATCAACAGTAACTAGCAAATAGTGCTTCTAGTAAGTAGCAAATAGTGCTTCTAATAACTAGCAAACAGAATCAACAGTAACTAGCCAATATGGTCTAAGGCGGCAGATTAAGGTTCTGATCCGAAAGGGCAGTGTTTGTTGAACAGTAATTATCAAATAGTGAGAAATAATTGTAACAAAAGTATTGAAACAATTCTAACAGTATAAAAAATTCTAACAAAAACTATTCTAACAAGAATAAACTCTTAGATTGTTAGAAATTTTTTTTTTTTGCTGTCTTTTATTATTGTAAAATTTCAGAATACAAAAATAAAATTAGATGTTATCGGCCTCTGGGGAAGTCGTGCACGAAGCAATGCCCTAAGAGTTTATTCGGGATCTGTGTGCAGACGTTCCCGAAGCTCCTAGTGGTAAAACTCTCGCACTACCGGTATCTCGTTGCCGCACACGACTTGGAGAGAACGACCAGGACTTAGCTCTGCCCAGAGCTTGGAGATGAAGACGAAGAAATGAACAGAATATTGACAGAGGTTTCGTAAGAATATTTTCTGATTATTTACAAAGAAAACTGTCCGATATATATAAAACTATTGTGTAACGGTCAGAATTAATTCTCTATTAATTCAGACGTTACACAAGAGAATAAATAACGAACCTGGACACAAAACCGGTTCAGAAACATTTTATAACGTTCAGAAATTAATTTTCTAACGTTTAGAAAATTAAATAAAAATAAAGAGGAGCAAAAAGATTTTTAGGGTCCCAGCCCGAACCCGAAGAGGAAATCGGATCGGCATTCGGCGCCCGCAGATGTGGGCGCGTACCCGCACCCGTTACGCGCGCCGAACTGAACCGAACCGAACCGAACCGAGCCGAGCCGGGCCGGGCGGCGGCGGCGGCGCACGCGTGTGGCCCAAGGGGTTCCCCACACAACAACTTAATAGAGCAAAGGAGAGAAACTAATATATGTACACATGAAGGCTTTGGTGCATCCGATGTGGGACTAAAGAAAGGAAGAGGGACTTGAACTTTTGCAAGAAAAGCAAAACCAAAGCAAAACCAAAACCAACAGAATAATTATGGATTTGATCCATGAAAATCGGACACCCATGGTTGGGTTCGGTCAAGTACTTAACCATTTTTCTAGATGTAGTTTCTGTGACAAGATTCAGTTTTGGGAGGCTATTTCGAAGCTGTTGCAATCATTATTTGGTTCGGTCTTCAATACAAAAGTTGTTGAGAAACGTTTTCTCTTTCATCCAGACTTTGAACCAGGTCATTTGGAGATGTATTGAAGAAGTTATGACCTCTGAAGTTGCCTATCTATTCATATTCTGCATGCATTCAGCTTGCATGTAACATTGATGATAGATGAACGAATCTTGCGAGAAGGAACGAATCTTCCCTTTGGACTTCTCCATCCAACGAATGTGTTGTACCCAAGAGGCATATCCTCCCTATAAATAGAGGGAAGATGGTGAAAGTTTAACACAAAAAGTAACAAGAAGAACAATACACAACATGTAATCCACCACAAATGAGTTTGTTAGAGAAAGTGATCATCAAGTTAAGTTGTACCAACTTGAGAGAATGCCCTTGTAATCTTTTATTTGATTATAGTGAAAAAGGTGAAGAAGGGGCGGGCGGAGGACGTAGGCTCAAATTGAACTGAATCTCAGTAAATCTTATGTGTGTTCTCTCTCTTATCTTCTCTTCTCTTCCATTTTATTTTATCTCATCACAAAGACGGAAAAGGTCTTATTTTTTCCCAACAGTGGTATCAAAGCATAGGTTGCTAATATTCTTGTGTTGAGATGAAGACTCCCATTAGTGGCATTCGGATGATCAGCTTGAATGGCCGCAATTGGATGATATGGAAGTCGAAGATGACGGACCTTCTCTATTGCAAGGACCTCTATGCACCGGTTGAAGGAGAATCTTTCAAGCCAGATTCCATGACGGTAGAAGAATAGAAGAAGCTCGACCGGAAGACCATCGGCACAATTCGACTATGGGTGGATGACACCGTATTCCATCATGTGTCAAATGAGACTTCGGTGAACAGCTTGTGGAAGAAACTTGAAGATCTCTACGAAAGGAAGACCGCTGACAACAAAGCTTTCTTGATTCGGAAGCTTGTCAATCTCAAATTCAAGGAAGGTGATTCCATATTTGAACATCTGAATAAAATTCAAAGTATTGTTAATCAGCTTGTAGCTATGAAGATGGTGTTGGACGACGAGCTTCAAGCCCTTCTTCTGCTTAGCTCGTTACCGGATAATTGGGAGACTCTGGTGGTGTCTCTTAGCAACTCCGCACCTAACGGAGTTGTATCCATGATCCAAGTTACAAGCAGCCTCTTGAATGAAAAAAATCAAAGAAAGTCATCTGGATCCTCCAATTCTCATGCTCTAGTCACCGAGAATAGGAGGAGGAGCAAAAGCTGACAGCCTCAAAACCGAGACAAGTCGAGAGAAAAATCAAAGGCTAAAAAGGACATTAGTTGCTATCATTGCGGGAAGGTGGACACATAAAATAGGAATGCCGCAAGCTCAAGCGAGAACAAAAGGAAGGAAGGACCAATGAGAAGCAAGAAAAGAACGAAAGTACAGCAGTTGTCACTGACAATAAAATCGTACTTTTCTCAGCATGTGAAGAAGACTGTGCAAATCTCACTTGCCAAGACTCAAAATGGGTGATTGATTCTGGTGCCTCCTACCATGCTACTCCCCGGAAGGACTACTTCACTTTGCTTCGTGAAGGTAACCTTGGAATGGTAAAAATGGGTAACAAAAACTGTTCTCAAATTCTTGGCATTGGAAATATTTGTGTTACCACTAACCATGAAACAAAGATGGTTCTAAAAGATGTAAGATTTGTGCCCGATCTTCGTCTCAATCTTCTCTCCACTGGCAAGCTTGATGAAGAAGGATACACAAGCAGCTTTGGTAAAGGATGCTGGAAGCTTACCAAATGATCACTTGTACTGGCGAGAGAAAAGAAGTGTTGCACTCTCTACAACACCCAGTTCCACTTAGAGAATGATAAACTTGGAACAGTGGAAGGTACCTCTATGGATTTGTGGCACAAGCGGCTTGGCCACATGAGCGAGAAAGGACTATGAACTCTCGCAAGACGACAGCTATTTCCATCCATGCAAGGTACAACATTATCCCGGCCACTGTGATCATTCTTAATTGGAAAACAACACCGGGTAGCTTTTGTTAAAAATTATAAAAAAAAAACCAACATATTAGACTTAGTCTATTTGGATGTGTGCGAACCCATAAATGTAAAAACCTTTAGTGGTGCCTCCTACTTTGTGACCTTCATAGATGATGCATCTAGAAAGGTGTGGGTGTATGTCATAAAAGCCAAAGATCAAGTCTTTGAAGTTTTCAAAGACTTTCATACCAAAGTAGAAAGAGAAACCGAAAAGCTCTTGAAGTGTATTCACACGGATAATGGTGGTGAGTATACATCAAGGATGTTTGAAGATTATTGTTCTAAATATGGTATTAGACACCAAAAGACTGTCCCACACATACCATAACATAATGGGATTGTAGAAAGAATGAACCGCACAATTGTGGAAAGGATAAGAAGTATGTTATCCTTAGCAAAATTATCAAAAATATTTTGGGGAGAGGCAGTGCGAACAATCTGCTACTTGATAAACTTGTCCCCCTCAGATCCTTTGGATGGAGATATTCCTGAAAGGGTTCGGAGTGGAAAGGATAATTCCTATTCCCACTTGCGTGTATTCGGGTACAAGATATTTGTGCATGTATCTAAGAAGAAAAGAACAAAACTTGATGACAAAGCCATTCCATGCATCTTCTTAGGATATGGAAATGGTGAATTTGGATATAGGTTGTGGGATCCAATAAACAATTAAATTGTAAGGAGCAGGGATGTTATATTTTGTGAAGATAAAATACTTGCTGATTTTAAAAAAGAATAAGAGCCACAAAATACTCACATTGTCCCAAATCCAATCTCCACGCCTATTGTTATTCATTCTCTTATGCCAGAAAATAATAATTTTCAAGATGTGCAGGAAGAAGAAATTACAGGTTCTCCAGATTCTGATCAGGGAGAACATGAACATGCAGAACCGCCACATATGGATCAGCCACCAACACCTCAGTTGAGACGGTCGGAGATGGAACGACAACCCTCAACTAGATATCCTGCTTCAGAATATATTATGGTGACAGATGCAGGTGAACCAAAAAGTTTTCATGAAGCACAAGTCAATGAAGATCATGCCAAGTGGAAGAAAGCTATGCAAGAGGAGATGGATTATTTGCATAAGAACCACACTTATGACCTGGTGGAGCTACCAAAGAACAAAAAATCCTTGAAGAACAAATGGGTGTTCAAAATCAAGAATGAAAGAAATGGCCAAGTCAAGTACAAAGCTCGCCTCGTGGGGAAAGGTTTCAGTCAGAAGCAAGGTATTGACTATGAAGAAATATTTTCTCCTGTTGTGAAGATGTCTTCTATTCACATTATTCTTATCACGACCCGCACCCGGAAAATCGGGCATGAGTCGTGGGTACGTCCAGCCTACGCCGCAGCATCGACGGTAGAACGCTGTTTAGGTCAACTATCTAGATAATAATCTCACACAAAAATCGGGCATGACCTCTCCAAAAGGAGGGCAACCACACAATCAAAATATAAACCTGTCAAGATCTCAACTCCAAACGGAGGAGCAAATATCAAATGATAATCACAATATACTCAATCACGAATCTAAGCACGATAAGATAACACAGAGATCTAACAACTATAAAGTCTAACCAACAACAACTACTACAACAACCACAACATCAAAATAATAATACAACATCCAAAAATAATATACAAACAAGGTCTCAATCCAAAACCGGAGACAAATCCGGTGCTAAAGCTAATAAAAACAACAACAAAGTCCTAGTGATCCCGACTACCAACCCGAAAATTACTCCTAAACTAGAGGGTCCCTGTCTGCACCATCGACAGGCTCAGGTCCATAAAACGTCGGACACCAATCCTCCGGATACTCTGAAAAATATGTCCAGTCAGGACTGGAGCAAGTACATCTCTAACAGCAGTTCCATTTAAATGATAAAAACTATAAAACAGTTATAGCAAGTAGCAAGAAGAATGAAGCAAGTATGAAACAAGGAAATATGTATAACTGGTGCATAAAGGTAAAGATGCATGGATATCAGAGCAAGATAGTAATAACTGCAAGATACAAGAAATCTAAGCTAAGATCAAGTCCGTGCACATGAACGTGTAGTGAGTCCAGCATAAAAAACATGTAGTGAGTCAAGTCCAGAAACATGTAAGTGAGACAAGTCAAGAAATGCATGAGAGTCCAGACTATAAAGAATGAACTCGGTGTCTTTGAAATACTTGTTTCGACATGTAAACGGCTAGGGGTAAGTACGGCTCACCGCGCACTGGGTGCGCGGCTGCTATCATTCCAGATTAGACCAGAGGGAGTGATGCCTGATAATTCCAGATGGGAATATTTATATGTCTACTCGAGTATTTCCCCGCCCCGACTAATACAAGTGGATCCAAGACCCGACACGCAAATCAAGATGAGTCCATCCTGAACATGAATGATGCCTGTAGGTGATGCCTGTAGGTGATGCCAGTAGTGATTCCAGAATAGAGGCCAGAAACATAAAATGTACGTGTCGCAAGTAAATAAATCCAGAAATACCAGTCAGTGTCCCGTGTTGTGCCAGAATAATCAGATGATACTATACTAGAAGCTGAATCATAATAATCATCAGATAATAAAAACTATCAGAGAATGTACTCGCCTGACGTCCTGAGCAACTGGCGATCCGAACTGGTGTCGCAAGGACCTAATGCGAAAAGCAAGGTTAAACATGGTTCTAATGAGTTAAACAGATATAAAATAACTAAAAATAGGCTTCTAGGGTCGTTCTAGGTCAAACGAGTCAAACCGGTGAAATCTGGGTCAAAAAATCAACTATGGGTCCAAAAAGTCAACTCTAGGTCAAAACTAGGTCAAAAGTTGACTTGGCGGTCAACCGAGTCAACTACGGTCAAGTCTGGGTCAAACTAGGGTGCTCCTGAATTTCTAGGTCAAACTGAGCTCATTAAGCTAGAAAACTCACAAACTCGCCTCCTTGAGATACCGGGATACCCTCGGTATCCGATACCTCAACCTAGGCTATATATCCCGCCTATACCCTCTAAAACCTATGCTAGCACGCGTAAATATATACACATATACATATAAAAATTACTCCAATACTATTCCTAGGCTATTGCTCAAAAACCCCGTTCGAAACCCAATACCTTGGTTATCTTAAGGTATTGAAATACCTCGGTATCTCAAGGTATTGAGATACCGCTCTAAACTCAACCCGACTACCCCTCTAGCTAACTAACTATGCATAAACATATATATATCTAGCTATAATCTAGGCTAAAATATAGATATCTAATACATATGGGCATATACCTATATATCTATATATATATCTCACAACACACATATACCTTACCTTATACTCATTCTCAATACATATATATCTATATCTAGTCTCTATACCTTTATATAACTATATGTACAGGCTATTATACATATATCTAACACATATAAGTATCTACATAGCTATATGTATCTATATTCACACATACACACAATACACATATACACATACCTTATATCTATATACCTTACCTTACCTTACCTTACTCTCAAATATATAAATATATCTATCTAGATATCTAACTGTCTATCTACCTAAATAACTATGTAGTTATCTAGCTATCTATCTAAGTATCTATATATATAACTATCTATTATCTAGTATCTACCTATCTAATATCTATCTAACTAGATACTTATCTATTTATATCTAGATATCAACTACCTATCTATCTATCTAACTATCCATCTATTATCTATCTATGTATCAAACTATTTACCTATCCATCTAATATCTATATAGTATCTAGATATCTATCTATTCATAAATCTATCTATCTATTTATATCTAGCTATCTACTTACCTATGTATCTATGTATCTATCTATCTATTTATTTATCTAACTTATCTATCTATCTAACTATAGATATATATATATCTATACATATCACTCTCTCCCTCGCTCGCTGCTAGCTGTTGCTGCTGCTTACCCTGCTGCTGCTGCTGCTTAAAACTGCTGCTGCTGCTGCTTTTCATTGCTGCTGCTGCTGCTTTTTACTGCTGCTGCTGCTTTTCACTGCTGCTGTTGCTGCTTATTCTGCTGCTGCTGCTGCTTTTCATTGCTGCTACTGCTGCTGCTTTTTAAATGCTGCTGCTGCTGCTTTTTAAATGCTGAATGCTGCTTTTTAAATGCTGAATGCTGCTGCTGCTGCTGTTCAGTCCACCCCCCTCTCACTCTCTCACACACACACACACACACAACCACATACAGACCCACATATATATACACATATATCTATATATATATATACAACCATATATATATATATATATATATATATATATATATATATATATATATATATATATACACACACAAGCCTCTCTCTCTCTCTATATATATATATATATACACACTAACACATCTACTAACATATATACTTATACACACATATAACTATATATATACACAACTAAATACCTATATATATACACTTATATCTACTCTCTAACACTCACACTAACACACTCACAAACACACTAACACACACACACACACACAAATATATATATATATATATATATATATATATATATATATATATATATATATATATATATATAAACACACATATTAGTATATATATGCACACATACAAATATATATATATACCAATACACACACACTCTAAGATATATATATACATACACATACACACACACACACACACATATATATATATATATATATATATATATATATATATATATATATATATATATATATATATATACATATACACACACAAGCACACTTACACATACATATATATATACACATAGACATATACACCCACAAGCACATAGATATAAATACACACATATATATATAAATATATATACATAAACACACATACATATAAATATATACATATATATATATATATATATAGACACATATACACTAACACAATACAACACACAACAACACACAAACTACACGCCCCACTCACGCCCAACGACCCCGACACTCACCAACACCCTAAAATATATAAAATATAACTCGAAAACTCTAGCACACACTTCCCGATACTAACCCAACGCGTGCACAAACCCAAAACGAGGAAACCAAGTCGAAATGGCCGTTCGGTCATTTCGACGAACACGTGGTGCGCGGCTCGGAAAACCTCCTGAAACGTACACCAAACGAACTCAGAATCGGCCCAAAATTTACCCACGCGCTCTAAACGATGCCTAGATCCTAGAAAAAATACTACCGCGTTGATTCTAGGCCCGTGGCGAAAACGCACATGCACTTAGAATCGGCGACGACGAAAAGCCCCAATTTCGCCCGAAACGCCCGTTTCTCCGCGACACGACTTCCCGTGTCCAAACGGAGACACGCACTCACCCTCTAGACACCCGACAACGTCTACCTAGGTCTGTCTAACCTAGGGCATCACCCAAAATTGGGCCAAATTCGGATTTTACCCGAAATTGACACAAAACCTAGTGTTAAAGTCTCTAAACTCACCCAAACTAGTTCCAACTTCCTCCTACGGGTAGGCTTAGGGTCTAGGAGGGTTCTACAAAACTAATTATACTACACAAAAATAATTAGCAAGGAGAAAGTTAGGTTTTACCTCTTGGGAGTTGGAATCCCAAGGCCAAAGTCTCACAACCCCTAGAAATCATCTCCCTCAAGCTCCAAGCCACCAACTCTAGCTTCCACACTAGATCTAAGCTCCTCACACCTAGGTTAGGGAAAAGCAAGGTTAGGGCTAGCATAAGGAGAAGGAATGGAAGAAGAAAGAAGAAAAATGGAAGAGGGAACTCACCTTGGAGAAGAAGGAAGAAGGAAGAAGAAGTGGAGACACATAAAAATGGGGGTTTACATGTACAAAGGTCCAAAATGCCCTCCCGTAACTCGGTTTTGGGTTTCGGGTTCCAAAAACACTCAAACTAACTCCAAATCTCTCCCACTAACCTTCTAAAAATAAAATAAATATTTCTAAGCCCCAAAATAATTCTCACAAGGGTGCGGGCTGGGTCGGACATAGGTCCACTAAGGTCTGACATGGGTCCAGGCTAGCCAAAATCCTAAAACAATCAATAAAAATATAATACAATCATTAATTAATTATAAATACAATTAATAAAAAATAATGCACAATTAACTAAATTAAAAATAAAAAAAAATACCCGGCTCTGGAAATAGGGTGGTGACAAGCCTATCCTCCTTAGAAAATTTTGTCCTCGAAATTTAAAGTCAATCACACTCCTCTAGGTCAAACCCCCAACAATCATAGTCAAAAAATTCTACCTATACAACATACAAGATCAGGGTCCTACTGGTCGTGTTATCACAGTCTCAATCAGGGTCACTACACTATCTACCACAGCACAAAGAAAAGCCTAACAGGTACTAATGAAGCACACCACAAGGAATGGAAAAGGACAGGAAGAAGAACAAAAAGATAGACCTGCTAACCCGACACCCGTAGCATCGGCCTCCTCGACCGTCAACGCATAAGCCCTGCCCTGCTGGGGTGTATCCCTCTGCTGGTGCGGGGCATGATGCTGTGCCATAGATGGCCTAGCTCCAACTCTCTGATCCTGTGCTCCATCCAATGGAGGTGCAGTAGGGCAATCTCGCATCTGGTGAGCAGCGGATCCACAGAACAAACACACCTTCAGCCTCCTCCTACAAACATCCCAGGTGTGTCCTGCCTTCCTGCAGTAGGCACAAGTGGGCACCCTCTGATCCTGACCCTGTTGTGCTGCCTTCTGCATATAGGGATGCTTAGCTGGTCCCGCACTACCACTGGCACTGCCTGAATCATCCCTGCCTCTCTTGGACTTGAGCTCCAAGTCATCCTCTGCTCTTTGAGCATCTCCTACTATCTGCTCAAAAGTCGCCTCGCGGTCGCTCCTGGTCAAAGACTTGACCGCCATAACCAAGCCCTTGCGAAACTTTCTCGCCTTGGCTGCCTCACTCAAGCCATCTACAAATCTGCCCAGACGGCAGAACTCCGCTGCGTACTCGTCCACTGTCATGCTCCCCTGGACGAGTGCCTCGAACTGGCTCTCCAAAGCACTGAGCACCACATCTGGGAAAAACTTCTCCTTAAAAAGCCTCTTGAAAGCCTCCCAAGTAAGCCCTGGCGCTGCGATCCTCGTATCCGTGCGATACCACGTCAAAGCGAGGTCGAACATCTGACTGCCCGCTGCCTCTATCTGCATGCTGTCTGGAATCTGTGCCAGCCTAAAGATCCCCTCGATCTGCTCTATCCAGTCATCCGCGTACAGGATCCCTTCTGTACCACGGAACTCCTTGGGTCGCATTCTCTGAAAGTCGATAATACTGCCCGGCCTCGGATGCTGAATCTGATCTGCCTGTGGCTGAATCTGTGCCACCCTATCCACTGCTGTCATGGCCACCTGGTGGGCGTTCTCAATGCCCAGCCTCATCACGTCCACCTGACGGTGCTGCGTGTCCATCATCTCCCTGAAGAATGCAAACAACTGCGCGGCATCTACTGGAGCAGGAAGTGGTAGAGGAACCACCGGAACGACTAGGGTAGTCCTCGGATCGACAGGTGAAGGAGAATCCCCGAGAGAAGCAGATGCTCCCTCAACCGCAGGAGTGGTGAGTAGAGCGGTAGCAGCTGCCTGAATACGGGCTGGACGAGAGGTAGCAGACCTCTCAGTAGCAACTGCTGGAACGGTACGATGGGATCGTGTCTTCGGAGGCATCCTGAACACAGATCAAAAGAAGTCAATACGGCGCAAGATACGATATCATCAAAGAAGGACAGTAATATTTTAAAAGAAGCAATTTCAGAATAATTAGATTGGAATTGTTCCTAGTCGTTATTGAGTACACTCTCATCCTAGATCCTAGATCCTATAGCAGGCTCGCAGCAGTACAACTAAGTTGTTGTACCACCACGACATCGCACTAATTACGAATCGAGAACTGCATGGGCCGCCACCAAAAACGTGTCACGACCCGCACCCGGAAAATCGGGCATGAGTCGTGGGTACGTCCAGCCTACGCCGCAGCATCGGCGGTAGAACGCTGTTTAGGTCAACTATCTAGATAATAATCTCACACAAAAATCGGGCATGACCTCTCCAAAAGGAGGGCAACCACACAATCAAAATATAAACCTGTCAAGATCTCAACTCCAAACGGAGGAGCAAATATCAAATGATAATCACAATATACTCAATCACGAATCTAAGCACGATAAGATAACACAGAGATCTAACAAATATAAAGTCTAACCAACAACAACTACTACAACAACCACAACATCAAAATAATAATACAACATCCAAAAATAATATACAAACAAGGTCTCTATCCAAAATCGGAGACAAATCCGGTGCTAAAGCTAATAAAAACAACAACAAAGTCCTAGTGATCTCGGCTACCAACCCGAAAATCACTCCTAAACTAGAGGGTCCCTGTCTGCACCATCGACAGGCTCAGATCCATAAAACGTCGGACACCAATCCTCCGGATACTCTAAAAAATATGTCCAGTCAGGACTGGAGCAAGTACATCTCTAACAGCAGTTCCATTTAAATGATAAAAACTATAAAACAGTTATAGCAAGTAGCAAAAAGAATGAAGCAAGTATGAAACAAGAAAATATGTATAACTGGTGCATAAAGGTAAAGATGCATGGATATCAGAGCAAGATAGTAATAACTGCAAGATACAAGAAATCTAAGCTAAGATCAAGTCCGTGCACATGAACGTGTAGTGAGTCCAGCATAAAAAACATGTAGTGAGTCAAGTCCAGAAACATGTAAGTGAGACAAGTCAAGAAATGCATGAGAGTCCAGACTATAAAGAATGAACTCGGTGTCTTTGAAATACTTGTTTCGACATGTAAACGGCTAGGGGTAAGTACGGCTCACCGCGCACTGGGTGCGCGGCTGCTATCATTCCAGATTAGACCAGAGGGAGTGATGCCTGATGATTCCAGATGGGAATGTTTACATGTCTACTCGAGTATTTCTCCGCCCCGACTAATACAAGTGGATCCAAGACCCGACACGCAAATCAAGATGAGTCCATCCTGAACATGAATGATGCATATAGGTGATGCCTGTAGCGATTCCAGAATAGAGGCCAGAAACATGAAATGTACGTATCGTAAGTAAATAAATCCAGAAATACCAGTCAGTGTCCCGTGTTGTGCCAGAATAATCAGATGATACTATACTAGAAGCTGAATCATAATAATCATCAGATAATAAAAACTATCAGAGAATGTACTCGCCTGACGTCCTGAGCAACTGGCGATCCGAACTGGTGTCGCAAGGACCTAATGCGAAAAGCAAGGTTAAACATGGTTCTAATGAGTTAAACAGATATAAAATAACTAAAAATAGGCTTCTAGGGTCGTTCTAGGTCAAACGAGTCAAACCGGTGAAATCTGGGTCAAAAAGTCAACTCTGGGTCCAAAAAGTCAACTCTAGGTCAAAACTAGGTCAAAAGTTGACTTGGCGGTCAACCGAGTCAACTACGGTCAAGTCTGGGTCAAACTAGGGTGCTCCTGAATTTCTAGGTCAAACTGAGCTCATTAAGCTAGAAAACTCACAAACTCGCCTCCTTGAGATACCGGGATACCCTCGGTATCCGATACCTCAACCTAGGCTATATATCCCGCCTATACCCTCTAAAACCTATGCTAGCACGCGTAAATATATACACATATACATATAAAAATTATTCCAATACTATTCCTAGGCTATTGCTCAAAAACCCCGTTCGAAATCCAATACCTTGGTTATCTTAAGGTATTGAAATACCTCGGTATCTCAAGGTATTGAGATACCGCTCTAAACTCAACCCGACTACCCCTCTAGCTAACTAACTATGCATAAACATATATATATCTAGCTATAATCTAGGCTAAAATATAGATATCTAATACATATAGGCATATGCCTATATATCTATATATATATCTCACAACACACATATACCTTACCTTATACCCATTCTCAATACATATATATCTATATCTAGTCTCTATACCTTTATATAACTATATGTACAGGCTATTATACATATATCTAACAAATATAAGTATCTACATAGCTATATGTATCTATATTCACACATACACACAATACACATATACACATACCTTATATCTATATACCTTATCTTACCTTACCTTACCTTACCTTACTCTCAAATATATAAATATATCTATCTAGATATCTAACTGTCTATCTACCTAAATAACTATGTAGTTATCTAGCTATCTATCTAAGTATCTATATATATAACTATCTATTATCTAGTATCTACCTATCTAATATCTATCTAACTAGATACCTATCTATTTATATCTAGATATCAACTACCTATCTATCTATCTAACTATCCATCTATTATCTATCTATGTATCAAACTATTTACCTATCCATCTAATATCTATATAGTATCTAGATATCTATCTATTCATAAATCTATCTATCTATTTATATCTAGCTATCTACTTACCTATGTATCTATGTATCTATCTATCTATCTATTTATTTATCTAACTTATCTATCTATCTAACTATAGATATATATATCTATACATATCACTCTCTCCCTCGCTCGCTGCTAGCTGTTGCTGCTGCTTACCCTGCTGCTGCTGCTGCTTAAAACTGCTGCTGCTGCTGCTTTTCATTGCTGCTGCTGCTTTTTAATGCTGCTGCTGCTGCTTTTCACTGCTGCTGCTGCTGCTTATTCTGCTGCTGCTGCTGCTTTTCATTGCTGCTACTGCTGCTGCTTTTTAAATGCTGCTGCTGCTGCTTTTTAAATGCTGAAGGATGCTTTTTAAATGCTGAATGCTGCTTTTTAAATGCTGAATGCGGCTGCTGCTGCTGTTCAGTCCACCCCCCTCTCACTCTCACACACACACAACCACATACAGACACACATATATATACATATATCTATATATATGTATACAACCATATATATATATATATATATATATATATATATATATATATATATATATATACACAAGTCTCTCTCTCTCTCCCTCTATATATACATACACACTAACACATCTACTAACATATATACTTAAACACACATATAACTATATATATACACAACTAAATACCTATATATATACACTTATATCTACTCTCTAACACTCACACTAACACACTCACAAACACACTAACACACACACAAATATATATATATATATATATATATATATATATATATATATATATATATATATATAAACACACATATTAGTATATATATGCACACATACAAATATATATATATACCAATACACACACACTCTAAGATATATATACATACACATACACACACACACACACACACACACACACACACACATATATATATATATATATATATATATATATATATATATATATATATATATATATATATATATATATATATATATACATATACACACACAAGCACACTTATACATACATATATATATACACATAGACATATACACCCACAAGCACATAGATATAAATACACACATATATATATAAATATATATACATAAACACACATACATATAAATATATACATATATATATATATATATATATAGACACATATACACTAACACAACACAACACACAACAACACACAAACCACACGTCCCACTCACGTCCAACGACCCCGACACTCACCAACACCCTAAAATATATAAAATATAACTCAAAAACTCTAGCACACACTTCCCGATACTAACCCAACGCGCACACAAATCCGAAACTAGGAAACCAAGTCGAAATGGCCGTTCGGTCATTTCGACGAACACGTGGTGCGCGGCTCGGAAAACCTCCTGAAACGCACACCAAACGAACTCGGAATCAGCCAAAAATTTACCCACGCGCTCTAAACGATGCCTAGATCCTAGAAAAAATACTACCGCGTCGATTCTAGGCCCGTGGCGAAAACGCACACGCACTTAGAATCGGCGACGACGAAAAGCCCCAATTTCGCCCGAAACGCCCGTTTCTCCGCGACACGACTTCCCGTGTCCAAACAGAGACACGCACTCACCCTCTAGACACCCGACAACGTCTACCTAGGTCTGTCTAATCTAGGGCATCACCCAAAATTGGGCCAAATTCGGATTTCATCCCAAATTGACACAAAACCTAGTGTTAAAGTCTCTAAACTCACCCAAACTAGTTCCAACTTCCTCCTACGGGTAGGCTTAGGATCTAGGAGGATTCTACAACACTAATTATACTACACAAAAATAATTAGCAAGGAGAAAGTTAGGTTTTACCTCTTGGGAGTTGGAATCCCAAGGCCAAAGTCTCACAACCCCTAGAAATCACCTCCCTCAAGCTCCAAGCCACCAACTCTAGCTTCCACACTAGATCTAAGCTCCTCACACCTAGGTTAGAGAAAAGCAAGGTTAGGGCTAGCATAAGGAGAAGGAATGGAAGAAGAAAGAAGAAAAATGGAAGAGGGAACTCACCTTGGAGAAGAAGGAAGAAGGAAGAAGAAGTGGAGAAGAAGAAATAAAGAAGAAGAAGTGAAGAAGAAGAAGAATACAAAGAGGGGGGGGGGGGCTGCTGCTAGTTTTTGCACGGGAATGGGTAGGTAGGGGGGCCGGCCACACATAAAAATGGGGGTTTACATGTACAAAGGTCCAAAATGTCCTCCCGTAACTCGGTTTTGGGTTTCGGGTTCCAAAAATACTCAAACTAAATCCAAATCTCTCCCACTAACCTTCTAAAAATAAAATAAATATTTCTAAGCCCCAAAATAATTCTCACAAGGGTGCGGGCTGGGTCGGACATAAGTCCACTAAGGTCTGACATGGGTCCAGGCTAGCCAAAATCCTAAAACAATCAATAAAAATATAATACAATCATTAATTAATTATAAATATAATTAATAAAAAATAATGCACAATTAACTAAATTAAAAATAAAAAAAATACCCGGCTCTGGAAATAGGGTGGTGACAATTCTTGGTCTTGTTTCTTCCAAGATTTTAAAGTTGAGCAGTTAGATGTGAAGACTGCATTTCTCCATGGTGATTTGGCAGAAGAAATCTATATGGAGCAGCCAGACGGTTTCAAGGTAAAGGACAAGGAACACTTGGTTTGCAAATTGAAGAAGAGCTTGTACGGGCTCAAGCAGGCACCGCGACAGTGTTATAAAAGGTTTGATTCTTTTATTCTTGACCATGGGTACAAAAGAACATCTGCAGATCATTGTGTTTATGTCCAGAAGTTCTCTGATAATGATTTCATTATTCTCTCTCTATATGTTGATGATATGCTTATTGTTGGAAAAAAATATGTCTAAGATTGACAGATTGAAGAAAGAGTTAAATAAGTCCTTTGATATGAAGGACTTAGGAGCAGAACAACATATATTGGAAATGGAGATCTCTCGGGACAGAAGTGCAAAAAAGTTGTGGCTATCACAAGAAAGATACATTGAACGTGTTCAGGAGAGATTCAATATGGTGAAATCTAATCCAGTCAGCACACCCCTAGCAGCTTATTTTAAGCTAAGTACACAACAAAGCCCTTCAAGTGAGAAGGAGAATGAGGAGATGAAGAGCATTCCAATTGTCTCGGCCGTCGAAAGTTTGATGTACTCAATGGTTTGTACAAGATCCGGCATAGCACATATAGTTGGAGTGGTAAGTCATTTTCTTGCCAATCCTGGTAAAGCACATTAGGAAGTAGTAAAGTGGATCCTAAGATATCTTAGAGGAACCTCTAAATATTCTTTATATTTTGGAGATGGAAACCCTATCTTGGAAGGTTACACTGATTCTGATATGGCAGGTGACTTGGACAAGAGAAAGTCCACATCAGGATACTTGTTTACCTTGGCAGGGGGGCCTTATCATGGCAATCAAAGCTGCAAAAGTGGATCGCTCTATCCACCACAGAAGCTGAATATATTGCTGCTACAGTAGCCAGCAAAGAGCTCTTATGGATGAAGAATTTTTTAAAGGAGTTATCTCTCAAGCAAGAGAAGTACACTATATATGGTGACAGTCAGAGCATCGTTGACTTGAGTAAAAATGCTACCTATCACTCAAGGACAAAGTACATCGATGTACGTCATCACTGGATCCGAAAAGCTTTGAAGAATCGCTTAATGCATATTAAGAAGATTGATACAAGACAAAATTCGTCTGACATGATGACGCCTCTACCAAAAGAGAAGCATAACTTCTGCCGTAGGAAGGCAGGTATGACTACTGCTTGAGAACTTTTTCCTCATGAGGATGGAGGGAGATATTGATGGGAACGGGATCCATCCCCATGATGAATAAACATGGATTTTGTCACGCCCCGGACCCGCCCGGGCCGCCGCTCCGCCTTGCCTCACCCCCGTATAGCCGGACTATCGAACCGGGCACGAATTACCGTGCCCCGGCGCGCCGGACGCGAATCACCGTGCCCGTCTCGCGGGTGCGAGGAAGGGTTTTCGAGTGGCCCGCACGAGTGTATCAGGGACATGATGTCGTACGAGCCTGGGGTTACGCCCGCACAAGGCCAATCGTTTAAGTTGATAGTTAGCTATCATCGCATCCATCGAGTAAGCAGCGGAAAGGGATTTATTGCAAAACAATGCATTTAGCCAACTGAGTATACGGGATAATCGAGACAACTTGGGTTCCTTTATGCAAAGGCATTCGTTCGTTCCATACATTATGTCCCCTTATACGACAGAATCTCGGGGCAACAATCGAAACCAGGATTCCGGGTCTTAGGGACTGTGGCACGCCTATCGCTCCCTCGGACGATCCAGTACCTGCAAGCAAGTAAACTGTTGGTGGGTCAGCACTTTTATAAGTACTGGTGAGATAAAACAACTGAACAGAAACAATCATTCACTCAAACCAAGTAGTGATCCAGTACCTACAAGCAAGTAATCATGTTATAAAATATTATATTACTAGTGATCTGTCTATTTTTACCTAGGTTCGTTTCATTCAGTTCTAGCAGAGTCATATTACATTGTTTGGAAACATCTTTGGAAACAGAGTTTCATATGCAATAAGCAAGACAAGCAATCGTTCATGTTTCAGGGTGTGCGCAGCGTGTCTCGTGAGACTCCAGGGTCAAATGCATAGCTAGACACACATGCACGATCTTAGGGGTAGTCATCTATCCAAGCCAACACAATGACTTAGCTATATGCAGGGAGGTCCCCGAGTATCTCAGGATCGGCAGTTTGTTGTACATCATACCAATGACTCATTCATCTGATGCTAATGGCAGTTGTGACTCATGGTTGCTTTTCACTATCATGGTAGCAGCCGTGACACATGCAGTTCAGCTCTCCACCAAAAGCCATTGTTCGACCGCGTGCAAATGCATGGAACACTATCAAATAAACTCTAGTATGCAGACGAGAAGAACCATCAGAACAGTTATCGTTGTTGCGGGGCAATCCGACTTATCACTTGAACACATTCAGGCACAATATGGTTCTCTCGAAGAATAGACGATAGTGAACATGTTCATGCACTCTAGGCAAGCGTTTCAGATTCTCGTTTAGCAGACTTGTTTGTTTCAAAGACAAGCTAGGTGAGTTCGTTCATTAACATGCAAGGCAGGTTCTATCATTCTCTTATGAAAATATTGCAAGCAAAAATTCAGGTTATTATTAAGGCGTGCAAGAATCAGAGAACGAAGTTCTGCCCACTCACCTTGATACATAATGCCGATGCGGAGCGGGGCATTACAGATTTGATCCATGGAAATTGGTCACCCATGGTTGGGTTCGGCCAAGTACTTAATCATTTTTCTGGGTGCAGTTTCTGTAACAAGATTCAGTTTTGGGAGGCTGTTTTAAAGTTATTGCAATCATTATTTGGCTCGATCTTCAATACAAAAGTTGTTGCAAAAATTTTTCTCTTTCATCAAAGCTTTGAACCAGGTCATTTGGAGGTGTATTAAAGAAGTTATGACCATCTGAAGTAACCTATCTATTCATATTCTGCATGTATTCAACTTGCATGTAACATTGATGATAGATGAACGAATCTTGGGAGAAGGAACGAATCTTCCCTTTGGACTTCTCCATGCAACGAATGTGATGTACCCAAGAGGCATATCCTCCCTATAAATAGAGGGAAGATGGTGAAGGTTGAACACAAAAAGTAACAAGAAGAACAATACACAACTTGTAATCCTCACACTTGTAATCCACCTCAAGTGAGTTTGTGAGAGAAAGTGATTCTCAAGTTAAGTTGTACTAACTTGAGAGAATGCCCTTATAATCTTTCATTTGATTATAGTGAAAACGGTGAAGATGGGGCGGACGGAGGACGTAGGCTCAAATTGAGCTGAACTTCGGTAAATCTTGTTTGTTTTCTCTCTCTTATCTTCTCTTCTCTTCCATTTTATTTTATCTCATCACAAAGACGGAAAATGTCTTATTTTTTTTCCAACATCTACAATATATAATAAGGTAAAATTGTGCTGAGGAAAATAAGTGTCATGGATAAGCTGTAGGTTGGGGTGGGGGGAGGGGGGAGAGAGAATACAGTGTGCTAGGTAAATGAGAAAATAAGCAGTTCTTTCTTGTAGGGTACATCACAGGTGCCCAAGTGGCCGACAATGGATCTTTGGGTGCATAGGCAAAACCATGTAGGAGTTGGGGTGCGCCCATTTTTTTTTCCTTTTTATATAAGGTTTTGTTTTTCTCGTACCAATCAATTCATACCTAGTCTATCCTAGGCCACTTCAGCCCACCCCATCTCGAACTTGATTATATTCTTGTAATTAGGTGTCTTTTAACACTTTGGGTTCAACACGATTGATTGATTGATTGATTTTTTATTTTTATTTTTTTTGAGAAAAAGGTGAAGCATATACTTCCTCCATGATTTAGTCTTTTAGTGAAACCTCAAGTTAAACAATGCCAAAATGAAGTTAAAAAAAACTCCAATAAAGGAGTAAACAAAATACATATATAGCCATAACAAAAGATGGAAAGCCAGGAATGCACACATCTTCAAACGAACAAAATTCGGTGTAGACACAGTTATCAGAAACGCAGCGAGACTCCAAGCCTCATATGACCTCTCCATGAAGAATCAAATCACAGGTGAAGCCGAACAACCCACCATATTGACGAACACATGGATTCCTCCACTGGCAAACTCAATCAAGATCAACTTTGATGGCGCTTACTTAGATGAGAAGTCGGGGGCTGCTGCAATTTGCAGGGACTACTAGGGAAGATTTCTCTATGCAATCTCAACAGTTCGACCGGGTGGAAGTCCATTGGAAGCGGAAGGAACAGCTCTAAAACTAGCCACTGTCCTTTGCAAGAAGGATAACTATGCGAAGGTGATCATTGAGGGTGATTGTGAGGTTCTCATCGACGCTATTTGCAACAAGGAATCGGATGTCCTTTGGAGATCGAGTCCTAATTGAAGAATGCAGAGAATCCTGCAATGCCAACAACATCATTTCCTTTCAATTCTGGTCCAGATTATCTAACTTGGCTGCACACATTTTAGCCAAAGATCATGTATGCTCAAATTTACCTTTTTCATCTAGGCTATTCATAAAGCCTCCCTCTTGTATATTGGACCAAATATCCAAATATAAGGCCAATAACTGTTTTATTGAATGAAAATTCTAAGTTGTTTTCAAAAAAAAAAAAAAAAAAAGGCAAAATCTAAGTCACCAAGTCTTCTGCTACACGAGTCACCCATCAACCTGAAAAATCAACCTATGAAAGAAAAATAGGTATCACCACCTTACAACTTGCTACTAAGATAGTTTCTAACATCAAATTTTGGAGAGTGGACAAGGCCCTAAGAAACAAAAACTACAAAACCAAGACATCAACAATCGAGAAGGCAACGAGGAAGTACATATTGTCTGACGTGAAGATGTTTTCCAGGATCCAACCTGTTTCCACTCTTTCTGCACTTCGAGTACAAAATAGAGACATACTGGACCAAACCTTCAGGCATCATTTACTGTAAGTGAGAATGTTTCATTGGCTTTCCCATCATCTGCTACTAATTCAAGGACTGCGTCAAATGCTAGCTTCTGCCTGAGCATCAGAACTACAGAACCAAAAGAACTGCTGTAGATTGATGATTTTATAATTTTTTGAAGAATTACACATGTATGTGTTGGGATTTATTGAGATTGATCTCTAGAAAATAGTTACGCGCGCATCCATGCGGAAGCATAAGTGTTATTTCAATATAAAATTCTTCTTTTATTGACTTATGCACATGGGAGTCCTAGTCCATGTGGCTGATATGGTGGGATATTTTCCAAGAGGACAAAAGATCAAGGCCTCCAAGAAATATTTATATTTTTGTCACTCATTTTTTGAAAAAATTTCTTTGGAGCTAGATCCCGAATGACTCGGACGAAGGCGTGGACGAAGTGTGTTTTGATGGTGCACTTTGCACTTCGCATGTAAGTTTTTCTCTTTTGCAAGGGAGACTAAGTGATTATATGCTACGGGAGGAGAGTTAGTATCTGCTACATGAAGCAACAAAGTGATGTCCGTTCGATCATTCAGAGGGTCGAAGTTATGACATAGGCATCGTCGGTCCGTCGTCCAGTACTGTGTCCTAGTTATAAAAAAAATGCAGCCGATCGAAATAAAATTTTCTCTCTCGCTCACTCGCTCGCTCTCTTTCATTCTGAGTCTCTCGATCGGTCGTGCTCCTCCGACGTGCTCCCCTCCTCCAACATGTCCGTACAAAGTCATAGTAGCGTTCTAGAAGTTCTATCTTCGAACTTGCTGGTTCCTAGAGTAGATAAAAAAAAAGGTCAAATATTGCTTTGAACAAGTGTGTTTTTTTGTCAACCTCAGCGATTCTTCTCAAGTGTTCTTTCCTAAGTTTCATCATTTATGTTTCATGTTATTGTTAGCAACTGTGTTGCATAATTATTATTTCAAGAAACTCAGTTTATAATCTTCATTTCCGTACAAGTTGCTGTAAACGTTGTTGTACAAATTGTAATTTTCAACATACTTTGTATGATTTTTATATCCCGGCACTAACAGTATATATGTTCATAGATGCAAACTCTAGAGTTGGTTGTTAGTCTTGCTGATATATCGGTATTAGAACCTAGACAGACAGGATTGTACTACAAAGATGAAAGCTGTGACCCAAACAAGGCCCCTGCTCCACTGAATCATCTATGACATGATAATTTACTAAAAATGAATTTTAAGATATGTATTCATGAAATTTTCTGGAACAACCTAACCCGAACTTCATGCCAGGCAGCCAAGCTGTTCTGAGCAAATGGTTATTCATATGATCGATCGAACAGGCCTGTACATGAATAGGTACTTGACCAGAACTTAGAGCTTTATACTTACATGTTTGTGCTTAAACAGAATTTTCTAGAACAACCTATCCTCAACTTCAGGCCAAACTGTTCTGGTCAAAATGGCCATTTATATGATAAAACCGGCTATGAAATGGCTCCTCTACGCAGCTTTATGATTTAACATGTTTGTGATTTTTTGGGTTTAAGAATTTGAAAATTAAATAAAATTAACTTTAGGCTATCAAGTTTACTATGACGAAGTTATTCTGCAAGTTCTCACGCTTGTGGAAGCATAAATCACGGTGTACTTCAAAGAACATGGTAAATACGTGCTTTTTAGAGGGATGAAGGGATGCTAGTGTTACTTAATCTATGGAATGCACGGTTGTGTATTTAACTATTTACAATCAGAAAGAAGAAAGGGAAAGAAAAATAGAATGTCAAGATTAATTTCCACAGCAATATTGTTGCCAAAATTTCTATAAAAACTATATATACATCTGTACTTCACACAGAAAACCAATCTTCAGAAGCCAACTATTGCTGATTGCTGGTTATGAAGAAGAGAGAAAGAAGAGGTGGAGGAGCAATATTGACCACTGGAAATGGAGCTTAGAAGTGCTCTCTCTACATCTTTCATGCATCTTCTTTTATCAAGCAAGCATATAACATTCTCCAAGTAGGCTGCATCACAAGACAATGTGATAGGACTATCGAGAGTTGTTTCAATGAATAATAGGATTCAAGGCTTGTGTTCAAGTACCATGCATGGTGATTCCTTACTTATATGCAAGCATCAAATGCTTAATTGGAAGCTGAACGTAGCTCTCTTTATGTCCGGTTGGAGAGTGACTAGCCATGTGCTGCGTAGACGATAGAGATGGTGTCTGGTACCTATCTATCTGTCTTTTTATTACTCCTTTGAAATGTCTTAATGTGAGCTAGACAATTTGGTGCAACTGCTGGTTCATGTGGGTTCGATGATATGTGAGTCATTACCAGACGCATTTCGATGATCTGTTCTTAGTCCTAAGCAATCTGTAGACATGTTGGGTCCATTCAATTAGACTGCCACTACGTACATGTTTGAAACAATAATGTATCAAGAGGCCAGCAAGTACTCTGCAGGTTTCTGAATTATGTATCTTCATAATCCTTAATCCTGAATATCGATTAAATTTGCCACTCTTATAGATGGTTAGTTAATCGCTTTGGAGATCTTTGTTGGTGTTGTTTCCTTTGGACTAGTAAAGATAGTCCCACATTGGCTACACCACCAAGTGGGTATCTCAATATAATACTTTGTATGAGTTAAGGTGTGCACATGGGGAGTGGTGGGGCACATGGGTGCCATGTGGAATATTTTTCTAGGAGGAAAAAATGATTAACTCCTCACGACTCGGGCTAAAGGGCGCAAAGTGGCGCTTTGTTGACGCACTGCATGAGCAGTTCCATACGCGGTCGCAAGCGGGGCCGCATGAGCTGTTGCTTGGGCGGCCGCATGGACTGTCGCATTCGTTGCGGTTTGCACTGCTGCGTGAGCGGCCGCATGTGAGGTTGCTTGCGTGGCCCCGTTGCTTTCATATATATTTGAACGGTTATGGAAAGATATAGACAGTTATTCAGATCTATTTTTTGTGGAATTTAAAGTTAATTTGTGCCTATCTTTTAGGAATTCACAATTATTTTTTTCCTATCTTTCCGTAACTAATGGGCGGCTAGGGTTTCCACCCTCTCTCTATAAATACTCTCTTCGTGCCACTTTGAGAACTTACTTCGAAAATCAGGAGACGAAGAGAGTTGTTGCTGCCGCCGCCATTGGAGTCCAGAAAATTCGTGCGAGTCCGGAAAAGAAGTAGCAGTGAACGTTCCAGAAGTTCTACGTGAACTTGCTAGTTCTTGGAAGCAGATCGTGTGGAGACGAATCTTGCTTTGAGCAACGGTGATCTTCATCACCCCAGCAAGCAGATTTTCTTCTTCTCCTTTCTCTTCTCTTTTGCTAGTTGTAATTCCGTTCTGTTCATCTACAACTGCGAGTGCAAGGAAGAACGTGAAGTTTATTTTTCTGATTCCTTTGTATTCTTGAGAGCTAGTTGTAATCAGAATCTTTATATATTTTTTCGTGGTGATCGAGAAAAGTCAGAGTAGGAACATTTGTGTAAACCTCTGATCTCGACCACGCATTCTTCCATCTTTGGCTAAGCCTCAGGAAAAATAATCTCAAAGTAAGATCCGAAGAAATATGGAGAACTTCCGATCAAGTCTTCTAGACACAAGTTTTCACAAACTTGAGAAGATTGACGGAATTCACTTCGAACATTTGGATGAGGGAAGGAGTCATTTGTCAAATGTTGAAAGTGAGTTATCGGAACCTACCATTCCTGAGGATGGAGGAGATAGCGTCTAAAGAACGCGCTTTTCAGTTGGAAGGAAGATTATAATATGAACATGGATTGTAGTGTATGCGCACAAGGGGAAGACCTTTGCGCATGACAGGACTTGGCACTTTGCAAGACTTGGTACATGGCAGCGCATTGGAAGTCTTGGCGTCTTGCCACATGGCAGAGCTGGGCGCATAGTATCTCAATGCGTATGATGGTCTCTGTGCATGCAGGACGCACATGAAGGCATATGCGCATGGATTGGCATGTGTTGGCTTATGCGTGCACATGGATTAGCGCATGGTGGCATATACTCATGGATTGGAAGCAAGGAGGGAGATTCGAGAAATTCGGGCTCGTCTAGATTCTATGAGCAATCGAGACTCACTCCGTGATCTCGGGGTGCGACAACCATACCCAATAGAATTAAGGGATGTACCATATTCGCCCAATTATAAGCCCTTCAACATAAACACGTTTGACGGGAAGTCCTTCCCTCGTCGGTTCATAAGCTACTTCAAGATTACAACGGGACACTTATCCCGCAGTGACGCTATCCTTACCAGGCTCTTCGTCGGGTCATTGGCGGGAGTAGCTTTTGATTAGTTCTGCAGTCTCGAAGATAACTGCATCTCATCATTCGATGACCTCAAGCGTCTATTCCTTAACAGATTCTATGAGGCGGGAAATGATATAACGATGTCTTCCCTAATGAACGTCGCCCAGGGTGAGAAGGAACTGACACAAAATTACATCGAGCGGTTCCGACAGGCCACGCTAAGGTTGCCTCCTGGCAATCCCGAGGCCACACTAATGGAGATGTGCCAGAAAAATATGCTTCCGACAGTCAGCCTCTGGATGGGCGAGAGCCAGTTCAAAGACAGGACAACATTCATTGTAAGTGTTGTCAACAATGAGAAGAAGCTCAAGGACGCCCAGCACTTGGGGATCCATATCCCTACTGTTGAGGAAAAGGGCAAGCGTCCAAGCAACAACAATAACAACAACAACAACAACAACAACAACAATAACAGTAATGGCGGCAATAGCAGCCGCGATGGAAAGGAGAAACAGGCTATGGTCGCTATCTTGACCAAGAAGCCTGAGCAAAAGCCACCAGAGGCTCTAAAACCGAAGGAGAATTACTCTTTCGATTATGATGATGTCAAACAAATCTTTGACATGCTGATGGAAGGAGGCAAAACCTGGCTCCCCGATGTTAAATGTCAGTCTGAGGAAGCAGAAATGGCCAACCCAAAGTATTGTCACTTCTACCGCTACGTCCACTACCCAACGCAGGAGTGTTATACTCTGAAGCGGTACATCCAATGCCTGATAGATACCAAGGCTCTTTCCCTAGACTTCGACAATGTAACGGTCGACGTCAACATGGTGTCCCTCCAATTTGGCAACTTTCCACCGACGGAAGCCCAAGACGGAGTAGTCCCTGTCCCTAAGGCGACTATGGAAGTTGTCAACCTTCCACCAGCTCGAGACCTGACGGTTGGGCTAATACCTCTTACCATACCACGTGGGAAAGTCATGTGGGTCCATTCTGTCACGACCCACACCCGAAAAATTGGGCATGAGTCGTGGGTACGTCCAGCCTACGCCGTAGAATCGGTGGTAGAATGCTGTTTAGGTCCGTTGTAGGTCATAATATCTATATCTCACAATGATCAGTCAATATAACCTCTCCAATATGAGGGAAACCACGCAATATATATAAATACTCAATCATGATAACTAGAGGAAGAATAAAAGTACGATAAGATATCATAAAGAAACAAGAACCAAAGAGCAAGTACAATATCCAATATACAGTCCAAGACTAAAGTCTACAACATCTCACAATAACAAAATAATAAATACAGTCATCCAAAAACCAACTGGGAGCAACCCAGTGAAACCCACCTAGCTACGCTAAGGCGCTAGCGGCGTCTCCTCGACGGGCTCCTCATCAATCTCCGGGTCACAACATTCCTCGACGCCCGGCCCGTAGAATGTCGGACAAAAATCCTCAAGATCCTATGGAGAGAAGTACATAACTCTGAAAGAAACTCCAAATACATGGTAAGGTGTATATGACTAGCAATAGAAAAGTATACAAGATGCACATGAAAATAAATACATGGTGGAGCAGATAAAGTAGCTGCAATGTAAAATGGGAGAACAGTACAAGTAGTAGAGAAGTAATTGCATGTGAGAAAACAGGAATACTAGCTAAGTGCCTTGAGCACAAGTTTGTTATGTGATCGGCTTAGGTTGCACATGAATAATCTATGATAACTCTGTTATGCGTGAGTTGCATAACCAACATACACATGAATACTGTTTGGCTTTGATCACATAACCAACTCCTACTCCCCCCCCACTAATACTCTTGGATCCAACCACGATACGCTACGTACATGATAAATAACTCGCGCACATGAAAGGCGAGAGCACACGAAGCACATGATAGCACATGAGAATCAATACCCGAAGCACATGACGAAATACACGAGATAGAGTACCCACTGAACACGGTAAGGGGGATAACATCTCATGACGGGATCCAACTAGTACCAGCTCGTGAAACAATGTGTCAGAATCAAGTATTACAGTTCTAGAATAGGTGATATATACGCGATCATGAAATTAAAACAATCAGAGGTAGGTACTCGCCTGACGTCCTGAGCAACTGATGAGGATCGAGATCCGGACTGGCGTCGCAAGAACCTATTACGAAAAGCAAGGTTAAACGGGGTTCTAAAGAGTTAAACTGATATAAAATAACTAAAAATAAGCTTCTAGGGTTATTCTAGGTCGAACGGGTCAAACCGGTAAAATTTGGATCAAAAAGTCAAATCGGGGTCTAAAAATTCAACCTTGGGTCAAAACTAGGTCAAACGTTGACTTTTGCGGTCAACGGGGGCAATTATGGTCAATGCTATGTCAAACTAGGGTGCCCCTAAAATTCTAGGTCAAAACTAGCTTATTAAGCTAGTAAACCCTCAAACTCGCATCCTTGAGATACCGGGATACCCTCGGTATCCGATACCTCAACCTAAGCTACACACCCCGCCTATACCCACTAACACCTATGCTAACACGCGTAAATATATACACCAATACATATAAAAGCAAATCTAATTCTATTCCTAGGCAAATGCTCAAAAACCTTACCCCGATACTCAATACCTTGGGTATCTCAAGGTATTGAGATACCTTGATATCTCAAGGTATTGAGATAACTCACTATACCTGTCTAACACTACCCATCTAGCTAACTATCTATGTATATACATATATACCAAGCTATATATCTAGGCTACTATATATATATACAAACAAATATGCATATATCTACTTATATATATATATATATATATATATATATATATATATATATATAACCACACATACTGTCACGCCTCCAGTCCCAAAATACGTTGGACTAGAAATACGTAACACGCCAGCCGTATGTATATGAACTCCAATATATGGAAACCATATACACACGTACGCTGTACATGAATATCAAATCCACAGTGGTAATATATGTCACAACAAGTCACACCCAGTTCTATATCTCATCCACAGCACAAATAATAGAATAATGGAATCAATAAATGAATATCAAAGAAGCAGTCTCAAATAGTAATCTCAAAGTGTGATAGTCGGGTGGAAACAAATCCACTGCAAATTGACTATAATAAACTACTAAAGAGAGAAGAGAATAACTCTAATATAAGAATAAATGTCTAGAAAGAATAGCAACTAGAATCTCTAAACAGCTGCAATGAATCACATATAATCAGAAGGTAAGATCTCCTCAGACTGATAGGTAGCGTCAGGTCCAGGTCCATACTCCTGCGGGTACTCCTGCTCACCTATATCTGGAAGGGACCAGGTCCTTAGAGGGACATAACAAGATACAAAAAGTATATGCCAATAAAGTACTGAAAATAAACATCCATTGGGTCGCCTAACCGTCTAAGTGAATGCAGTTAAGAACACCTTTCCCCACAAGTGAGCTATCTGGCTGAAAACTGGGATTTGGCATGGTTCTCTTTTGAAGATCCAGGGGCCCAAAGGCACGTCGTCTTTTGAACGGCGGAGGCCCGCCAATGTACAATATATATATGGGTCATCACCACCCGTATCTCCAGCGGAGAATCCGGGCGTTACAGAAAAAGTGCAAAGGAGCTCAAATGCGGTACTTGTTGTTCTCCCCACCCAATGCTCTAAGCATGTCATGTCCATGACACGATAAACCTCTAATAACCGCCAGGTCTACTAGCATGCAAAGTTTCTATTGGCAGTTATCCCTATCCGTCGAACGACCTATACGTACCAGTGGCCAGCCGAGTACGCAAGTCCGTGTCCTACATGTGACTCACACTCGTGTAAGAATAGTGTCATGGCCAAGGAAACATAAATGCCTCATGAAGATGGGGTAGTCTCATAAAGTAGGTCCAATGCCTATATATAAATAAAAACATAGTACGACGACACCGTCGTTGCACCCAAGTTTCCTTGGACGCGCAGTTTATATAGCAGTTAAAATAAATGAACTAAATAAACAGAAAATAAACATGCATGCCTCATATGGAATATAAAAACAGTACAATGACAAGGTATACTTGCCTGGCAAGAAATCTGTAAAGTGTACGCGCCCAAATGTCAAGGACACTGAACCTGGAACTAAGGACTCCGAACAAACGTCTCCGGATACTGAAATAAACATCACCAACGTTTCCGGAATGAGTAAAATAGCTAAAAAGTACATCCCTTTCGTCCAATTTGGACACAGGGGCAAAAACGGTAATTTCGACCAAAAGTGGGGTCCACGTGTGGCCCACTTTGCACCGAAAAGTGTGCCGAGGGTAACAGTCTCTAAATGGGACAAACTATAGGTCAAACAACTCTAGATGTCAATACGAACCCAACGGTATGTCCAAATGTGGATTCCGATGGGCCGAACAAAATTTTCTCCAAAGTCAACTGTGGGGCCCGCCAATTGGCGATTTGGTCAACCGTCTCAGAATCGCGTGAAAATTGGGTCACAGGACCAGCGCGTTACCACGAGTCCAGTGGCGCAAGTTTCGTCGCAATCTGACAAGCGTGTACAAAGTATGCGCGAGTTCCATAAAAGTTGCGACATGGGATGTGTCCGCGGATACGGTCTGATTTCGGCACGCACACGCGTCCGAATCAGTCCCCATGAATTTTCACGTGTCCGGTTACGCTGCGTGCACCATTCGGTACACTTGGCACACGGCGGGGCGGTCCCGTTTGGCGGGGCGCGCTCCGTTTTTCAACTTTTGGAAAACTGGAAAAAGTGGGTGCGCGCAGTTTTGTGACGAATATAATTCTGTCCACAGCAACTAATAGCATAGGGTTATTTAACAAAAAATAAATTAGGTCAGGTATTCTACAGGTATCAAAAAGAATCACCGAATTCGGATCTCTGTGGTGGGAGATACGAACTCGGCAATATGGGTGGTCATTCTGGAATTCTGCGATTCCAGAATTCTATCTGCTCGCCCAACTTGGACGCTGTTTTTCACCTAGGGACACACGTTTTCCGAGGTTGTCTATAAAACAAATATGGAAGAGGGTTAAGGGGTGATCATACCGATGAAGACGGAACAGCGTTTGGTTGAGCGAGTCGACGGGAAATCACTCTGGAGCGAAGGTGCTTCGAGTGAGATTCTGCAGGGCGCGAGGTCGGAGTCGTCGGGATGGTTGGATGGCTTGGTGGGGCTTCTCTGGCTGCGGTGACGGCTCTAGATGGAAGAGGAGGTTTGGAGTTTTAGGTTAGGATTTTTGGGAGAGAAATATATATATATATATATATATATATATATATATATATATATATATATATATATATATATATATATATATAATAGGGAAAAAGAGAGAGGGATGGAGCGGGTTCGCATGCAAAGGGTCGGGCAAAGGGGGCCGCTGAAGCAAATGCAATTTCTTAAGTTGCTTTTGCAACTTGCTGATATGGGCGGGTCAAATGGGTGCAAGTGGGCGGAAGGCTCAAGTATATTGCTAAGAATTGCTGGATGGATTCCTAAGCAAATACTAAGGAATGGTTACTTAGTTGTGTTAATATTATTATTATTATTATAAGTTCTTATTTAATTCTTTTACTTAATCTTTTCTTTTTCTATTAATATATGCATATATATATATATATATTTGTATATATATATAATATATATACTCGTAGAAAATTCTAGATTAGAATAATGCACAACATTAGGCTAGCAACTGCTCAAGGGGTCTCCTACATGGAATAAATTTCTAAAAATTCCTGATGGTCCCACAAGTCCTCTAAGTGTCCGAACACCTAACATAAAAATTATTAAAAATCTATTTCTCCTATTTAGACCTAATTACCACAATTTAATTAATAATTAATAAATAAAGGGTATATACGATTTTCTAGGAAGGGGGTTTTACATTCTACCCAACTTGTAAAAATTTTGTCCTCAAAATTAAAATTAAGCCACGATAGAATGCAAGGATGGTATAAAATATAAATTAATAATGTAATTTCATACCTTGGTCTGCGAATAGGTTCGGAAAATGCTTGCGCATATCGTCCTCGCGCTCCCAAGTTGATTCTCCTGGCGCGCCATGCCTCCATGCTACGCGAACCAAGGGAATAGACTGGTTCCTCAACACTTTCTCTCGACGATCAAGGATTTCCACAGGTTGCTCTTGGTAAGACAAGCTCGGCCCAATGGTGATCTCCGAATGGTTGAGAACATGACTGCTGTCTGCCACATATCGCCTGAGCTGCGACACATGGAATACGTCATGTACTCCCTCCAGTGAAGGTGGTAGCGCAAGTCGATATGCCACCTCTCCAACTCTCTCGAGCACGTCAAATGGTCCAATATACCTTGGACTCAACTTGCCGCGTCCTCCGAATCGGATGGTGCCTCTGGTCGGTGATATCCTCAAGAATACGTGATCGCCCTCTTTGAACTCCAAGGGACGACGATGAAGGTCTGCCCACTGCTTCTGCCTGTCTTGCGCTGCTCGCAAGTGTCCCTGAATCTTCTTGACTGTCTCTACAGTGTTGACCACCAACTCGGGTCCCAAAATCTGACGTTCTCCCACGTCACTCCAACACACAGGAGACCTACATTTTCTTCCATACAATGCTTCAAACGGAGCCATCTGAATACTCGCTTGATAGCTATTGTTGTAAGAAAACTCTACAAGATGTAGGTGGTCCTCCCATAATCCTCCGAAGTCTAACATGCAAGCCCACAACATATCTTCCAAGGTCTGAATAGTACGCTCCGACTGCCCATCTGTCTGCGGGTGGTAAGATGTACTGAACTTCAGACGAGTACCCAGACTTTCTTGCATGCTCTTCCAAAAGTGCGATATGAAGCGCGAATCTCTGTCCGATACAATGCTGACTGGTATGCCGTGCAATCTCACGATCTGCCTCATATATAAGTCAGCTAAGGCTTCTGTAGACTGACCCACTCTAAAAGGTATAAAATGGGCTGACTTGGTGAGTCGGTCCACTATTACCCACACTGCATCTCTCCCACTTGGACTCTTGGGAAAACCCGTGACAAAGTCCATAGTGATGTGCTCCCACTTCCACTCTGGAATCGGAAGTGGTTGCAATAATCCTGCTGTCCTCTGGTGCTCCGCCTTCACTTGTTGATATACCAGACATTTAGCTACAAAGTGAGCTATCTCTCTCTTCATCCCATGCCACCAAAAGTGTTGTCGTAAGTCGCGATACATCTTGGTGCCTCCAGGATGAATAGATTTAATCGAACTATGAGCCTCTGCCATCAGCTCCTGTCGAATCTCTCCATTTGGAACATAAAGACGATTACCACATCGTAATGTCCCATCCTCGTGAATGCATAATCCGGTCTGCTCTCCGGCCTCTGTCCTTTCCTTCAGCCTCCTGAATCTGGCATTTGTAGGCAAAGAAGCCTTAATCCTCTCTACCAATGATGATTGTACTTGCAAGTTGGCTAGTGTCCCATCTGCTCCGAGTAATATCACTTCAATGCCAAGCTCTTGCAAGTCCTCCAATAGTTCCCTCTGTGATGTCAAGAAGTAAGCTGCTGGTTTCCGGCTTAACGCGTCTGCTACCACGTTAGCCTTGCCTGGATGATAATGTAGCTCTATCTTAAAATCTTTCATCAACTCGAGCCATCGACGTTGCCTCATATTTAACTCCTTCTGCGTGAAGACGTACTTGAGGCTTTTGTGGTCTGTATAGATTTCCACTCGTTCTCCGTATAAGTAATGTCTCCATAGCTTCAGAGCAAATACAACGGCTGCAAGTTCCAAGTCATGAGTCAGATAATTCTTCTCATGTACTCGTAACTGCCTAGATGCATATACAATCACCTTGCTATGCTGCATCAATACGCATCCTAAGCCTTTTCCTGATGCGTCACTGTAGATCACATATCCTCCTGATCCTGACGGAATCGTCAATACTGGTGCTGTAGTCGGTCGCCTCTTCAACTCTTCAAAGGCTGCTTGACACTCGTCAGTCCATATAAATTCTTGATCCTTACAAGTCAAACGAGTCATAGGTGCCGCTATCCTTGAGAAGTTTTCCACGAACCGTCGGTAATATCCCGCAAGTCCAAGGAAACTCCTCACCTCTGCTGCTGATTTAGGAACAGGCCATGTCTCGACTGCTGAGATCTTCTCTGGATCAACAGAAATACCATCTCCTGTAACAACATGTCCAAAAAATAAAACTCTGTCCAAGAAGAACTCACATTTGCTGAGTTTAGCATATAACTGCTCTCTCCTCAAAGTCTCTAGAACAATCCGCAGGTGCTCATCGTGGCTCTTCGAATAGACAAGTATATCATCTATGAAGACGACCACGAACCGGTCCAATTACTGGTGGAAGACTCGATTCATCAAGTCCATGAAGATCGCTGGAGCATTGGTCAATCCAAATGGCATGACCAAAAACTCGTAATGCCCATATCTTGTTCTAAATGCGGTCTTCGGAATATCCTGCTTCCGTACCTTCACTTGGTGATATCCCGATCTCAAATCTATCTTCGAGAATACCTTAGCTCCACTGAGTTGATCAAACAGGTCATCAATGCGTGGCAATGGATATTTGTTCTTCACTGTCACTGCATTCAAGGCTCTGTAGTCAATGCACATACGCACTGACCCATCCTTCTTGGGTACAAACAACACTGGTGCTCCCCAAGGTGATGCACTCGGTCGGATGAAACCTTTCTCCTCTAGCTCTTTTAACTGTGCCTTCAGCTCGTCCATCTCCTTCTTCGCCAGTCTGTAAACATGCGATGCTATAGGTGCTGCTCCGGGTGCTACTTCAATTGAAAACTCTACGTCTCTGTCTGGGGGTAGTCCTGGCAAATCCTCTGGAAAGACGTCTTTAAATTCTGAAATAATAGGGTGGTAGACCACATCGTCCATCGCGAGCTGCATACCATCAAGGATTTCTGTGGATCCTCGGGCAAACTCAAGTTCAGGCTGGCCTGGTACCTTAAAAAGAATGCTTCCTCCAAAGCAATCGAAGAAAGCATGGTACTTGCTTAGCCAGTCCATTCCAAGCACAATATCAAAAGATGGCATAGGAAGGACTAAGAGTTCGGCGTTCATCTCTCTGCCACGTATCACTATAGGACCCGTTCTACAAACTCGACTAACTGGTACAACTCCTCCTCTGGTAAGAATTCTAACACAACTAGATAATGGTGTAGAAGCAATGTTGTGTTTGGCAATAAAACTAGATGATATGAATGAGTGGGTGGCTCCCGTATCAAATAATGTCACAGCAGGAAAAGTAAAAGCAAGGGTAATACCTGCTATGACATCCACCTCATGATCCAGGTCATCTACCTCCAATGCAAAAGCTCGCCCGTTCCTCTGCGGCTGTCCATGTCCGGTCCTCATATACTGCTCCTCCTGAGTGGGTAGCGGTGGTCCTCTCTGAAATTCTCCTGCTGCTGGGGTCGAGGTGCTCCCGGTCCGGTTATCTGCTGGGCTGGCTTCGGTGCTGGAAGCGCTAATCTCTGAACTGGCGGTGGAAGTGTCTGCTGCATGTGGCAGTCTTTCACCATGTGCTGTCCAGATCCACATCTCCTACACTGACCCAAGCGGGTCCGACAATCTCTCGCAACATGTCCGATCCTCCCACAATAATTACATTGGGGTTTCTCCGGAATCTGGTATGGTGCTGCTCGGTGTTGCTTATGCTGTTGTGCCAAGGGACGTCTGATAGGTCCTCCCTGCTGTGTCCTTGCCGGTCCCTGTTGTATCCTTGCTGATCCTTGTTGTGTCCTCAGCTGACCTCCATTTCCTCTGCTAATGGTTTCCTGAAATCTGGCCTCTGTCAGAAGTTCAGCATAAGAGACTCGGGACTGCGAGCTTGTATAATGTTGTAGCTCCTGGGTCAGTCCTCGATGAAATCTCTTAGCCTTAGCCAAGTCATTTGGTATCAAAGCAGCACCATATTTGCTGAGTCGACTAAACTCGGCATCATATTCGTCCACGGTTCGGTTCCCTTGCTCTAAGTGAAGAAACTGATCATACAAGGTGTCCCTGACAGTGTCCGGGAAGTACTTTCCCTCAAAGCACTCCAAGAACTGCTCCCAAGTCTGGTAAGTATCCAACTGGCGCTCCATGGATTCCCACCAGTGATGAGCATTACCATCTAGAAGCATCCGTACACCCGTCATCCATAGGTCCGTAGGTAACTGCGATGCCTCCAGTAGCTTCTGTGTGTGAGTGATCCAGTTGGTGGTCTCCTCCGGGCTCTCAGTGCCCTTGTACTGCCTTGCACCCATCTGAACAAAATCCTTTACTGATCCAACCCTAGATCGAGGTACTGGAGCTAGTGCTTGGGCTGGTACAGTAGCATGTGCAGCCATCCTCTCCAGTGCTGCCAAAAATTCTTGTCTCTGCTCGACTGCCTGCTGCCTCTGCTCGGCTGCCTGCTGCCTCTGTTCCTGTATCATCATCTGAAAGAATTGGAACATCTGCGCTTGGCCATCTTGCGGTACTGGGACAGGTGGAAGGTTCCCAATAGGTGAAGCGGGAGAATCAGATGGAACTGGGGTGTGAGTCTGTCCATCTGGCCCCGGAAGCCTAGGAATCGTTGGGGTCCCTCCTTGAGTCTGACCATTGACTCCAGAAGTTGTGTCGCCATCGGCGGCAGTACATCCATTCTTCAAATCCATCTCTCTGCAGTTGATGTACGAAACGATTAGAAAAAGTACAGGAATAAACAGGATGCAAGTATTAAATAGGAAGGATGAGTTTCAATCAGGCGTGGATGAGATCCTTATACTCTATTCCTATACGCAGGCTTGTTCGGTACAGTTACGTAACCGAGACAATATATTCTTGACCTGTATGGGCCACCACAAAAATATGTCATGCCCCCAGTCCCAAAAGACGTAGGACTAGGAATACGTAACACGCCAGCCGTATGTATACGAACTCCAATATATGGAAACCATATACACACGTACGCTGTACATGAATATCAAATCCACAGTGGTAATATATGTCA